>PVIY010019501.1:0-45694 GCA_004026745.1 Myrmecophaga tridactyla | reverse complement strand
TTACTCATTTACAAAATATATTCAATCTCTATAAATATATCTATTCTATCTATATCTATCTATATAAAACTGTTACAGATATCTCTATAAAACTAATGTTGATCATATTAAATCCAAAGTAATTTTATTTTATACCCATTTTTAAGTTATGCTTATATCACTTTCAGATATTTATTTCTATTATTTTGTTTATGTTTTTTAATATAACAACTGTTTTATAATTATTTTCAATGAGGCAGGATTTAAATAATATATAAGTATATAAAACTTTACTCAATAGTGCATATTTTGGAGCATAAATTTTTTCTTATCTACCAGAGATTTAGAAAAATCAAAATTATTCTAACTGATGCAAGTCCATTTTTCAGTTCATTAAGTTCTGACTTTCCCATGACGAACAAAAGGAACACTGGTTTCTTGCTTTGCCAAATGTTTCCATTCAGCAGAAACTGAATCTAATTTCTTTTGCCAGAGTTTTCATTTCAAAACTCCTAAAACTTCTTACAGGTCCAGCCGATTGAAAGTGGAATGTCTATAAAGGTAAGACACAAATGGAAGGCTGATGATGTGCTTTTTTTATTGTAAAAGCAAAAAACACCGTGGCTTAATCACTTTTATACAACATAAGATAAATCTTATTGGATTGTTTGAATCAGAGTGGAATTGTATAAGTCACATGCAATCCTCATGTCTGTGCATGAGTACATAATTCTTCTGGATATTAGTTTCTATGTAACATTTCCAGATAATATGACCATCAAACCCCAATGCCCACCCCACCTTTTCACCTCTGGGATACACTAAAATACAAATCAGATATTTTTAATATCTGAGTCATGTTAGGAACTAGTAATCAGAAAATACTATTTAGTGCATATGTCAAACATTAGGTGTGTGTTCTTTACATAGGAAGACAGAATTCTGAGCTACTTTAGCTTCCACCAATGATGACTAACATTCATTTACATCCTTGAGTGAAATATTTGGGCAAGTTTTGTTTTTTGTGCAAGTCACATTGTTCACTAGCTGTATTGGTAATCTATTGCTGCATAACAAACCACTCCAAAACTTGGAATAAAAAGCATTTATTATTGTCATTGATCAGTTGCTGATCTGGATTAATCAGCTCAACTGAGGTTGGGCTTACTTTTGCATCTGACATCAGCTGGGAGTTTGAGTGTAGGTTAGGTAGTCTAAGACAGTCATATTCATTTAGTTACTGCTTATCTGGTTGTCATATGACTCAGGGTAGCCCAGGCTTATTCACCTAGCAATGATGAGATTTCAAGAGATTGAGTGAAAGAACACAAGCCCTTTAAGTGCAAAGTTTGGAACTGGTACACCATTACTTATTCTGCATTTTATTGAATGAAGCAAGTTACAGGGCCAGATCATACTCAAGAGGTGATTAAATACATGCTAATTCCTAATGGGAAGATCTGAAGAATAACGTTGCAAAAGAGATGGGTACAGGGGTGGGTAAAAAATTGTGACTATTTAAAAAATAATCTATTATAATGGCTTTACAAGAATTCCACTGATGTGCTAACTTCAGTTTTTACAAGTTTTAACTGTTGAGAAGATTAATCCTGTGCCAACATGAGGTTAAAAATCCTGCCTCTATAGAAAGACTTGAATGTTGGAGTAGGACCGAATAAACTACTGTAAATCTATTCCAGACGACTGCTATTTCTCTCCTGTTGCCAATCTCATCTCTCAAGTGTTCATATTTGATCTGCTCCATTTCCCACATCACTGAAACTCCACAGGCTACAGTGGAGTACAGTACATTTTTGGCTACATAGGCTGTAAGAGCATAAACTTTGGATTTAGAGAGACTTGTATGTGAAAGCCAGCCACTGTCCAATTGAGTGACCCTAGGCAAGGAATTTATCCTCTCAATGTCTGTTTCCTTATGAAGAATAATCAGTATAATGTGAATATCATATAGGTTTGTTGTGAGGGTTTGGTATTTTCAATAGAGTAGGAGAGTAGGTGTTTAAAACTGATTCTTCTCATTCCATGGATTTCTTGGAATAAACTTATTTAAGTTTCAGAATATCATTTCTCATAAGCAAAACAATGCCCTGATTTTTCCACAAAGAAATGGAAGCTTATATATATATATATTTAATATGGAAATATTTAGGAGGCAGAATAAAGTAAAAGAGTAAACAAGTCAATATATCTTAAGGTTTATGAGGTTCTTGAAGGTATTTTCATGCCTTCTTTCCGTGTGTGTATATATATATCAAGGCAGATTACACAAAAGGAGGTGAATAATGAGAATAAAGAACTAAGTGCTGTCTTAGGTAGGATGTAGTCTTTGAGGATACAAAATAATTTATAGATTCATACATAATCGTTAGATATTGGATTGGCATTATTAATAATTAATATATTTGGGACAACCTTTAAATTCTAAATAAAAAAGGGATTTTAAGCCAATTAATAAAAATGAAAATAAAAGATGTAAAATCATAGCATTGATTTATAAGAAACTAGACTATATTACTGGGTACAACGTCATTATTTAAGTAGTCTCCACTTAAACTGATAAGGTTAGCATTTCCTCATTTCCACAGGTTTGTCTCCTTCAGCAAACTTTCCAAAGGCCGGTAAGGGAGTGAGCAGTTTATATTCCCTTCAAAGCAAAGTATTCAAGCTGAGTAATAAAATTTAAAGCTTTATTTCATTCCACATAGAGGCAAGGAGAAAAAGATTGTTGTAAACTCACAGAGAAATGCTTATAAGATCCTTTTCAAACATATGTCTTCTCTCATTTAAATAAATAGCCCCACAAATATGACTACTCTGAAGAGTCCTGAAAAGGAAAATGTGACTGATAAACATAGGGTTCAGACAAGTTCTATTGCTGGTTGTACCTTATGGCTGCAACTTAAGTCCCTACAGGCTCATGAAATAGTACATAAATGTGTGTTTGTTCACTTCCTGTCAAAATCTACTCTTTACAACACCCTCCCCATTCCATCCAAGATGCTATAGTCCTACAGCAACTCAGACATTTACACTCTGGCCACCTTCAGGACGTTGCCTAGGCCTTTTTGCTATTGTTACAACAGGAAGTTTTTGCAAGTTTTCTGTCTAAGGTAAGCATCATTGATCTTTCAACTTCTCATTGTCATTCTTGACTTCTCTTTGTTAACTGCTTGTCTTGTTTCTATATGGCTTGACTCCATAAATTCGTTGAGAATTTGTTCTCCATGGTCTTGCCATTTATTTTATCACATATTCAAGCCCTACATCTTGAATTCTCACTTAACTATGCATTCACCACTAGTTTCTAGGAAAATTTTTCAGATCAAAGATGTTACAAATCTTTCTTGTCTGCATAACCTGAATATGTCCTGTCTTTCTAACTGTCTTTCCAACTCTCTATGATGACATTTTTACCTATGCTTGTCTTGACAAAATTACTGTCAATCCATTGTAGATCAAGCGAAAGTTGTGTACTTAATCATATAACATACATGCATTGTTAGGTCCTCAGATGTGGAAGTTCATCTGGTTGGATAGTTTGTATATTCAAGGATAAAGTAGATATTTACTTAATAAAAATAAACAAGTCATTTTGATTTCAGAACTCCATTTATATACTGAGGTCCAATATCTAACCCACTATATCCCTCTCTCCTTCCCCTGAATATTGTCATAATTTCATTTTGAAAATCAGTTTATCCTTTTGTCTTAGAATATATTTTTATTATAAATGCTATATGCAATAAATTAAAATATGCCAATTGGAGTCAGGAAATAGTCTAAATAACACATTCTATATAATGAAAATAACATTGGTGACATTTTGCTATTTGCAAATGTCTTAATAAAATAACAAAGTGTACTGGTTCTTATGCTGACATTAAAGAAGTCAATTTTTAAAAATTGAATCATTAGAACTTTCAAAAAGACTTAGTCAGGACTATTATTTGTTGTTTCAAAGGCAAACCCCTCCTCTTAGATACCTAAACACTTTTGGAGAATAAGCAGTTGTATAAGTTCTCTACGAGACTTGCAGTCACCATTTCATTTCACTATGAAAATCCAAATGCCACCCTGATCTCCAGCTGTTACTCACATATGTTTCTTTCTTATGGCTTTTTATTTTCTTCATCCTAAACTTAAACATCATTGCCCACAATAATCAGATAATTTGCTCCATCATTTCATTCATTAAGATTCCTGAGAAGCTTTCATTGATCACTTTACTTATTGTAGTTGGCCCACTTCATTCTCTATTTCCTCAGTACAGCTAAGTTTTAATCATGGGCATAACACTACAACACATAATGCACATAACACACACATATGTACTCTAGCATAAAAATATATGTATAGAGTTATGGCCTATACTAACACTAAGTTGTGAGCTCCACAGGGACAGAGAGTCTTCCCTGGAAGAAAAGAAATCAAATATGTGTTTCAGTAAGTACACACATACACACACATTAGCATTGCAAAAATCATTTTTGAAAATAAAATCCTGCATCCATTTAAATAACAGAGGCCATATGTGCTGGTTTGAAACTAGTGTGTACCCAGAAAAACCATGTTCTTTAATCCTCATTTAATATTGTAGGGTAGAAACCTTTTTGATTAGTATATCTCCACTGAGATGTGCCACGTCCAAGTGTGAGTGTGGTTTCTTGATTAGATGGAGATGTGACCCACCTATTCTAGTAGGTCTTGATTAGTTCACTTGGGTCCTTTAAAACAGGAAACATTTTGGAAAAGAGACAGAGCTGACAGAGCCAAAAGGAGACCCAGAAGTTTGAAGGTACAAAAAAGAAAATGCCCTTGGGGAAGCTGTTTGAAACCAGAAGCCAAAGATGCCAGCCATGTGCCTTCCCATATGACAGAGGTTATCTGGAGCCATTGGCCTTTCTTGAGTCAAGGTATCTCTCTGGATGCCTTAGTTTGGACAATTTTTATGGTCTTAGAACTGTAAAATTGCAAATTAATAAATTCCCTTTTTAAAAGCCATTCCATTTTCTGTAATATTGCATTCTGGCAGCTTTAGCAAACCAATACACCAGACTAGTTGCCAGCTTATGCAGTTGTTATCAGCAAAAAACTCACTAGACAAAGATGTCAGCTATGCCATGGTGCAGAGCTATGCGCTGTGACTCAGCAAATCACTCAGTATGGCTTCCTACCATCCAAAGAGAGCCCAGGAGAGTAGAAAGTGCTTTATATTTTGCTGTTAGAAAACTTCCAAAAACTGCCATCTAATTTTAAACCGTTAATGGAAAAAATCACAAAGAAATGCTCAAATATTGAAGGAGATAACTGAATTTTAATGAAAATAATTTACTAAAATAAACTACAGACTCTACAGTTTTGTCTATACTATATGACACTACAGTTATGTTTCTTTATTTCCCTGGACATTTAGAATAGCAAATTATCTCTCATTCTTGAAAGTATATCTGTCTCCTTCTAAGTTCTAGTACAGAAAACAATCAATCAATGTTAATATAACAAATGCTAACAGTGAGGCATTCTGTAATAGGAGGCATTCTCAGAAGCCAGTCTCAGATTTCTGTAATTGCTCCCATTAATTTGAATATAAATGTCAATGATTCAAAATTAAAGATTCTGTCTAAATTCTATCTTTTCTAAATTCTATCTAAATTGTATAGCCCAGCCTATAACATACGTTATATAATATCAGTATACATTATGCCACTCACATTTGTAGTATACAAAGAACTAGAACTAAGGCTCATCAGAAAACATTTAAATCATTCCTTTTTTAGAATTCATATCTGTTGACATTTTCTGAATCTTCCTTAAATACCCAAGGAATATGACTTTCTTTGTGGGTCTCTTGTGTCTTCAAATTGTCCCTGAGCAATCTCTGGACAAATTCTGTCCATTCGAGAATAAATATATGAAGGTATTGGGAGAGAATAGGCCTCCTCTGTTCTAGGTAGAAATTATTCATTTGATTTTTATTATAGGTTTAATAGCTTTTTTATTACCAAGCTGTAATTATAGCTTTACGTTTGTGATCTTCTATGGAGAGTTGCAGATGAGTACTTCCATGGTCTAGAAAACCTATAGAAATGGCTATAGGTATTACCCTAAGAGAGGTTGTTTAAAGTTCTTTTTGGATTCAGAGTGTGAGCATCTCTCTGCAAATCAACTCAGTATCGGAGTTCTTCAGAAACCTAGACATGGGACTATAAATGAAGACAGTTTTGGCAAAGCTTGTAAGTTTTGAATAGAATTTTCCACCAAAGGTGTATGTGGTACCTGGATCCTTGTGAAAGGATCCAACAATGTGAATCCTATGAAGCAGTATTTTCATTGAAATGTGCTATTTGGTTTGGAAATAAATGTTATCTTTGGTTAAATAAAGATAAGGGATCTGTTTAAACATAACTAAACAGGCTCTTTATTGATCATAACTAGACCCAAGCCTTTTACACAAAACAAAATTTGCAACTAAATATTCTATAGAACACACTTTACAGAGTCTTTGCTTAGAACAAGAGAATATTCTACCTCAAAGGAGAAACAGATTTTAAAGTATAGGTTAGTCAACACCTTTAAGGAAAGCCAAATGATACAAAGATAAATAAGTTATAGATTTACAGAAATCTTCATTTAGTCCAGCAAGCCTTGAAACCAAAGACATATATGTATATTTAGTAGAAATATTTAATATATCCACCACATTGTGGGCAAGGATAATCAAGACAGCAGTGTTTGCTTCATTAAGAATAGCCTAGAATCAGAGCAGACAGTTTGCATTTCTATTCCAAGATTAACAGCTGGATTAAGGAAGAATCCAGATTCACAATGAATTTTTAGGAATGGTTTCTGTGTTACATTGCATAACACAGAACATAGATTGGCTCAATCTGCTTATTCCCAAAAGACAGCAAATCTAAATATATGCAAAAAAGTGATAAGGAACAATGTTACAAGAAAATAAGTCATTCATGCAGGTCTTCATTCAGCTATTATGAAGATATATATCGCTCTCCAGATATGTATCAAATGTTGCTTAATATCTAATATAGTGTTAGAAATAAAGAGAGGAGCACAGCAGACAAAGTTGGTAATAGTTACATTTGCATCAAATGTATTTAAATAAAAACCAGGAATAAGTGGATAATTTTTTTTTTTTAATTTCTGGGGCTAAATAATTGCTCAAAGGATTATTTGCTTTATTCACTATATTTTCTTGTTGTGGTTCCCAGCAGTAAATCCTCTTAAAAATACAAAGTATTTTTAAGTTTCCAGTTTTCAGAGACACTAAGGGAAGGAATAGATACATTGTTTCTTATTCTACAGCAGCTTGTCAGCCTAGGGGTGGAGGTCAGAGACTTAAGTACAAAAGAGGAAAGAGGCAACTGGAAAAGGAAGACAAGATGAGAAGAATATCTAAGACCCATCAAAAGAGAAACAAAGCCTAAAAAATAGTGAGGTTGATAAAGGACTGGTTCCAGAGAAGATTAACCCAGAGCAAGAGATAGTTTCCTCCACCAGCACATACTCCATTCATAATATTTCTAGGATGTGGTGGTTTGATTATATTAGTATTTTTCAGGTTACAAAGTAAATTATCTGGTAGTTATTTGATTGACTATAGAGTAATATGAGTTATAATTCTAGCAATACTTCTGATTCAAAATGACAATTGTATATCATTAAGTCTTTGCTGGATTTGAAATGATTTTCAGCTCATTGGTAGTTCGTGAGTTAGACATTACATGGTTTAGCCCTCCCTTAAATCCTGAGAAGGTAGTTTAAGAGAGAACAATCAAAGATTTATGTCTTCTTCTTCTTCTTCTTCTTCTTCTTCTTCTTCTTCTTTTTTAGTGTTCTAAATGTTACCTGTCAACAAATCACATGCTTATACTTGATTCAATAAAAATTTAGTAAAGGATCTTCTGGGTAGCTTGAACTCTATAGTTCTGGGTTGTCTTATACATACAGTTGGAAGATGTATATGCATGTCTGGAACCATAAGAATAACTCACCAGTCATCAGAGCACAAATATACTTACAAGCAAAACATGGACATGCATACAAACTTGAATTTAAAAAGAAAACATAATGGAAAGTATGGTTTTAGGAAACAAACTTCCAGTTAACAATGCTCAAGGACATTTACATTTTTCAGAAAGACTTAGATGATGCCAGAGGTCAAAAAATGCAAATGTCTATATGCTATTAAATACATGTTGCTTAATATCATGCAGCTCTACCTACAATGACAGATGTAGGTATGCTCTAAATATATTTCACTATGTTGTAGTGTTTTAATTTGATCCCCTTTATTTTCCCTATCTATCAAGCATGTTTACATCGATTTAGACCTAGACTTCAAGAAGCTGGAAATTAAAGTCATGCAGATAAGTCATTTATAGGTTGATACTGTCATTCATTTTATCTGGTAAAATTTGCTACTACTTGGTGGTGATATATATACATACATATATATATATATATATGCATATATTTTGCATACACTCCATATGCATTCTTCCAATTACTGTAATGACTCATCTACCATAGTGTAGGTATTACCAGGCCATTATATATTTGTTTAAAACAATTCTTTTTAGTTTATAAACATATAACACTTTGAAATAACAAATCATTAGAAAGACAAAATACAATTTTTATATCACAAATGTATGTTGAGGTAGGAAAAGAAAATAGTAAAAACAGTTATATGAAATGATCTTAACTGCTTTTTAAAGGCACTCTAATTGACTGCATTACTGATGTTGGAATAATTTTGTTAAAAATAATTAAAATAGCTATATTTTACCAGAGATATTTCCAGTAATTAAATTGTAAAACATGTAATAAGTGAGGTTCAAGTGTTAATAGCTCCTCCCATCATTTTTCACTTCTGAATGCTCATAAGTCAGAAAAGTCTTTAAGACTTAGTAGCTATATCTTAGAAGTATGAAGTGTCTTTTTGGTAAAATCACATTCTAAGCAAAGCATAAGGCCACAAAGCAGGAGAGAAATCCTTTCATGTGATTATCATTCATTCATTCAGCCATTCATTCAGTGTGTATTTGTTGGAGCCAACTTTTTGCTTTAGGACATGCTAAACATAGTTTAGAAATATGTTGTATATGATGAGTTCAGGTAATGAGATAAATAGTTGGATAAATCAATGGAAAGTGAAAACAGGCAAACTCAAGCCAATAGAAAAACCAGTACAATTTTCTGGCTTAATAGTTTTCAATTTTAATTTTCAACTAACTGCCATTTCTCACTATTTTTAAGTCACTTCTTTAAATAGCGCTTCTTCCCTCTTTTTAATTTGTTGCTTCTTAAGTCATTATGAAGTGAATGGCCAAATTGTCACACATATCAGAATTTTATATAAAATAAAATAAACCCCAAACAATATCCAGAAGTTATCCCATGTAAGAAGTGGTAGTCAACTCCACGTGCCGAATGTGTGATATCACTTTAACTAACCTAGAAACTTATATTTTCTTTATTGCTTGGTACTCAACTGCATTCTTAAGTTATGCAGTAACTTATAGTAACTTATAGTAAGATAATGAATTAGATTGCTTATTCATAAATTTCAGATACACAAGATGTTATAAGTACATCTTATATACTTATATAAATAAGTATATTTACAGAAATAATTGAGCTGTTTATTAATAAATGAATATTATCAGTTTAGAAGCAACTGTAAAGTGCTTAAATGATATAAACAATCTTAACAGGTATGTGTGAGTGTGTATAAAAATATACAAATTTATGTTTTAGATAATCTTGGTAAATTGAGCAAGAAGATTACATAACCTAGTCGACTTATGTACCTACTGTTACTTTAATGAAACTTTCTTTCTTCTAAGGAAGTTTTTGTTTGTTTGTTTGCTAAGTCTAAGCTACTATACAGGATGGATTCTCCAAATTCCTTTACACATTTTAGATATCATGATCTGACCTCATATACATATTTAGCTGTGTATCTCATTGTCTCACCCTTCCACCTCTACCTTTCACCTTATGATACAGTCATAACATTCAACCCCTGTGTCTCTTCTCTTTGCTCCCTAACTTGTTCATATTTTTCTCATTATATGAAATATTTCTGATCATTAACAGATGTCACCTTTACCGGTTGAAATCTTATCCATCCTCTAAGGTGCAGCTCCAATATCAGCTTCTAAATGAATCATTCTAAAATAACTCTATTTAGCATTCATCTCACTCCTCTGTGGTACACAGAATATTGCTCATTTTTTAGTATCAAATATATCACAATTTTCCTAAGATTTTAAATGTGTGTGTCCATGTCTATTTCACCTTACAGATAATAAAATGTTTAAGACCAAAGACCATAACTTGTTTATTTTTACACATACAGTACTGCCAAGCGTAGTCCCTTGCCAAAAGTAAATTCTCAATGAATATTTGTGGAATTACATTGAATTAAGTAAAACTGAACCAGCTCAAGGTTGCTATGCTCTGAGTTCCTCTGCTGTCCAGTATGCATTGCTCTTGAATTGAAACATCTGTCTCAGTTTTTCATGTAGTTGAAAGCTGATGTGCTCCTAACTTAGATCTATCTCAGTGAATTGGAGAGTGACATTTCTTAATATTTGCATAGCTCGAAAGCAGTTCACACTGTACAAAACACTCTACAAATTGGAAGTGCTATTTATAAGTTAAGAGGATATATAGTGTGGTAAATTGCAGCAATTTGACACAATCAATATATCTCTCGAATTTTTCAATATTAAAATTAAGAGAAAGAAGCACCTGTTATACATGTTCTTAAACAATGGGCCACAACTTCATTTTTGCAAATGGTGACACTGTCTTGTTAAAAGAAAAATCTGAGAACAGTTGCTAGGGATATTGTATGCACTCATGGTGTCTATGGAAACTACGCCTGCACAAAATGTGTAATGAGGAATAAAGAGATACCTGGAAGAGGGCCCAGTGTCAGAAAGACAATGAGACTATGACTGCAAAATTTATAAAAAAGCAGAAGTAGAATTTTAAAATTATACATACTTGTGCTTCTGGTTATGAATAAAAGGTTTTCATTCTGGGAAAAATAGAAAGAACAGAAAAACAAAAAACAAAACAATGTTTTTTTTAAATCTTGCTTTGATTTACTGGTACATTATGAAATCTGGAAAATAAGGACACTACTTCCAGGGCACCCACAGTTGCCCCTCGCCTATGTAAGTAGTATCCATAAGCTGTGTAAGAACCAGCTTATGCTCTTCAACTGCATTTATACTTCAAAGATAAGAGAACACAATTTATTTTCATTTTGAAATGTCAAAACCCTGGCGCATTAATAATTTCAAGTTTCATTAGTTTGAATAAACTTCCATATCCTTGACAAGGCTTCTAGAAGCTTGCTTCTGCTAATATAGATGAATCTTTGTCTGAAAGAAATGGTAACATTTACAGAACGAATAGATGTATGACCTGCCCGTATGTAACTAATAGCTTCACATTTAGTGATTTTCTAGAATTTCACATATCCATGTTGTGATATGAAGACAATAGGAGTTTTAAATTAATGAAAAGAACATAGCAGGCAGTTTCTGTATGGTAAATATTCTGAAATAACAAATTACTCATTTATTAGTTCAATTTTTTTAAAAGTGCCACTTAATGTGCTCTGAACTCTATAACTATCAGAAATCCAATGATGAGTATAAACAGACACAATCCCTTCCCTCTTGCAGTTTACAGCTTAAGGAGGAAGAGAGATCTTAATCAAATTACCAGACCTGCACATATCAAATATGTGTCAAAGATAATTCTTTCTAAAATTATATGAAATCATTATTTTCATTGAAATGAGCAAAACATAGGGATTATAAGTATAGGGAAATATACTTTGTGCTAATATTTTAAAAACAATATTTGTTTTTCCACTAAAGAGCCATTGGCAAGGATTTAAAAATAGCATCCATGCTGTTTTTTAAATTCTGTATGATACTGAATAAAAGAACACTACTCCTGATCACAAAAAGACAGTCATAGCTTTGTCTTTTAAATTGCAATAATAATGGTCTCAATCATTGAGTAATATTGCTTTGTACAGTGTAGTCCACATAACACTTTTTTTTTTCTGAATCGTTAAGCAAGTTTTGTGAGTTCAGTAATTAGTTCAGAATAGAGGGATCTTTTAAACACTCAGCCAATTGAATGATTAAATTGACCAGAACATTGATGGATTGTAAGCAAAACCAAGAGGTTAAGAAAAAAGCTATCGAAAGTGGCTAAAGAATGGAGAAAATAGGAACCAAAATCTTCAGGGACCAGTTTGGGCCCTGTTGAAGTCCATTAGTTTAGGAAGAACTACTGGAGTTCAATCTGATCAATCATTTCTCACTCAACCTCAGGGGTCAAATTCTGCCCTCAATTACATGCATCTAACTTTCATTCAAATCGCAGGGAGTTATACACACATTCAAGAGGGCAAGATCTGGCCCTGTAAGTTGAGTGGCGAGTAATTGATGACGTCCTTGCTATGCTTGGCTTGGTAAGCGCAGCTAGCAGACAGGCCTACACTTCCAAGTTGAGTGGGAGGGCGCTATGGAAAATACTCAGCCTTGAGTGCTATACCAGAGCCTTGACAGCTGTTCTTTCCTTTAAGATCTGAGAATGCCAACCTCACATAGCATTAAGATGTGTGTTTTCTCACATATTCTTCTCTTTAGTTTAGTTTCCCTTTCTCTTCCCTTCTCTGTTATATTTTCTTCTTCTCTAATGAAGTATTTCTTGTCCTTCTTTGCTCCATCTCCCCATCACTATTCTCTGTCTTTTAGAAATATTAAATGAGATGAAGTTCTTAGAACAATCTGGCACATTGAACAAATCATTCGCATTTTTGTTGTGGTTATTGTAATTTTTGTTAACATTACTAATATCATCTTATCCTTTCTTCGATTAAGGAGCTTTTAGATATATATGGTTATAGCAAGAACTTTGTTCTTGATAAAAATTTATTTAGGAAATTTTAGTTTTTGTATTTTTGTGCCTAAAAGTACTTATTGCATGACAAATTTAGCCCACAATCTGACCTTATCTTCAAATACATTTTTAATAACATTGCTTAGTCATTACTCTTACATAAAAAATGTGATGGGCAAAACATTTAGCAACACTCCTAATATGTCACTGACAAAGCCATAATCCTTGACCTGATTAACTTTTAGATTCCTAGGGTGAATAAACATCAAGTTGTGCTACTTTATATGGTTATAATAGTATCTGTAAATAGCTGAGCTTTTTTATTATGAGATGTTAAGATAGAACATAAGATTGGTTAATTATTTGAATAATATAAAGTTTGAAAATATTATCTAGTAAGAAGCATTATAATTTTAAACAAGGCATTATATTAGAAATACCATGTATATCTAGATATGTGTGTTAAATATAATATGTGTAGTCAATTCACATATCTTTTACATTCCTACTACCTGATGGCTTATTCTATTACATAACACATTAAAGAATATAAAAAAACTATAATACATGAATTTTTGCAATAACTAAAATAACAGAATATAACATATAAAACAAACATTAAAATTATGGACATGCATTATAAATAGCCTTTGAGAATTCTTAGGTATCTTCATTCATTAAATGCCATTTACTCTCTATAATTTTATTCTTCAGGTACCATGCAAAATCTCTAGTATATGTTTATTTTTTGTTTGTTACTCATAGTTTCTCAGCCTTCTCTGAAATCCCTGGAGTGTGCTGATTTTGTATTCACCTAAGAACCTCAATGAAAACATTCAATGACATTTTCAACAAATATGTATTGAATGGCTAATACTGATCAGGCACTGTTCTTTTGCTCATTTATCCTTTACGGCCTTCCCTTGCACACACAGACCAGTCAATCAGCATTGCGGATAGAGAAAACCTGCTCCTGCTTGATTTCTTAGTTTTCTATCTTCTATATAGTATATATATATATTTCCCTAGCATATGGGGGGAGACATTTTAATTGAGATCTTAAATATCACCAAATTTTGTCAAGAAGGAAAGAATCATCCTTTTTTTATGAGTGATCATTTTTTTAATTTGCCCTTTGCTGACCATCTCTTGCCCTATCTTGCTTGCAGCTTCTTTTGAAGGCATTTTATCTCCAGTTAACCCAACATTCTTTCCTGTGGAGTTGTCCACAATGCTTAGAAATGTGTCCCTTCTTATGTTTATGCCAATGTCTTTCTTGAGTAGCTGTATTAATAGAGCATCTGTAGTCATTGATTATATTCGAAGAAATGAAATTAATGATTAAGAGAATAAGCTCTATGGCCTTGTTGCCTGGAACCATGGTTTTTCAAACTTCTTGTTGAATACTTAAACTTTCTTGTTTCGAAATCTATTTGTAAGTGAAAATAATAACTTCCTCATATGGTTGAGAACTTTAAGTATGTAGTTGATATTAATGCATGCAAAGGTATTTGATACAATCCACAAAGAAAGCATTCAATAAACAAAAGGATAAATGAGGTTTGGTGTTCCCTTGGGAATTTAAGTAGAAAAATTAAAGAAAACTACCAAATAAAATAAGTGTTCTATCAATGTACAATGATCTTTCTTAAACATTTTTTTTGCTCAATAAGAACACAAATTTCATAGGTTATTAACTAACATTATGTTAAAAATTAAGTTGGAAAACGTTGGCTTAAAAAAATAAAAATTTTAATGCAGAACTTCACAGACCTGTATTGTGAATCTCCCAAAGAAGTATAACTTACGTAAATTTTATTGTTAATTTAATTTTGAAACTGCACTATTTGCATAGCACCTCACATATCTGTTCTAGAAGACACAATTTTTGGAAGATTTGTTTCTAATAGAGCTTGGGTTTCAGTTCTATAGCCATGGATTTGTGTTTTCACAAATCTCTAAAGCTTCGGCTTTAGAGGTCTGGTTAGCCTTAGTGTGCCTTGTCTAATTTGCATAGATTAGTGAGTTATGTCTTTGGTAGCTCCATACAAATTACAGGACTACTTTTTCAGTATGTCAGACATTATCCACACCTGGTTAGTAGTCACTTGTGTTTAGTGTGAATTGATAAGTGTTATAAGTGTGAATACATACCATATTGCTTTGTTAAAAAAGAGGATATAAAATGTCTCATTAATAATTTTTGTATATATCATGTTAGCTTAAGTGTGGACTGAAGCCTTTCTCTTGGAAGCACAATTACATCCTATGCTTAGGACCAGGTATGTTGAGATAAAACACAGTCTCCTAGTAAATAAAGGCACTGTTGGGATGTGCCTTCCCCTGTTGTTCTGAGCATGTGTGAATATTCACTACAGATGGTCTAATTCTGGTGGGACACGCTTTATGAGATCCCGCTTATACCCTAGTGGTATATCTTTCACTGATGTCGAGAAAGTGGGGTTCTTTCACTACAGCACACAAACACAAATGAGCCTTACTGTCCATAGAACATCTTCCTGCGTGGGATCAGCACAGATTGAGATTGGCTATCTAACAAATTACGGCCACTAGTGAACTGACCTTGTTCTGTCTCTTCTCTATGTGTGTAAAATTTCTTTCCACCAGAGCTGTGTGAGATGTGCTTTGGCTGGCAACTCAGACATCCATATTGGAATGAGTTGACCTCTCCTTAAGTGTCTCTCTTTCTGAACAACACATTGCATACTAAAATAATATTTTGGTTATATTTAGTTCAATAAAATATATTATTAAATTAACTTTATCTGTTACCTTTCATTTTCTAAATTAGAGGTACTAGAAAAGTTGATATTACATACATGGTTTACTGGACAGTGCTGTTCTAGAATTGGCCAAAGAGCAGTAGCACTGTGCCCCATACTTGTTCTCCAGCGTGACTGACCTATAATATTCAAAACCCAGAGGCCTAAAAATTACAATTTAAACCGTGAGAATTTAAAAGTCTCATTTTAAATTTCTGAAAAATAAATTAATCCCAGGTATGATTTTCAACAAATTAACTATAATCTTTTGACTTTCAAACAAGGCCTGGAAACTTTATAATAACACACAATATACTATAGGATTTAAAGTATTTCCGTGTTAACTGCAACTTCAGCCTGAAATGACTAAGGTAAGAGCTGTAGACAATCACAGAAAAAATAAATTTTTCAAGTTTTTATTTTAATATAGGTTTAATAGGGGCAAGTCACAAAATTCACTTCATTGGAGTGAAACATAAGAGATCTAAACAGTGAAATTTAAAATGTAAGAACCATATGAGGTGGAAATTTCTGTAAGCTTTATGGTAAATACCATAGGAAATTTACTAAAGAAATCTTTCCTTGTTTGTTTAAAAAAGATAATGGGTGGATGGACAGTTAAAACAGATACACAGACAGAAAGATGGGCAAGTGGGAGAAGGTAATTTAAATGTAGTGGGATTGGGTTATTTGTATTTGTTTATCCAAGACAGTAGGTATTTATAATTGCATTTATAATTATTGGTTTAAAAATTTTTTATGACATAGTCAAATATATTTCCTCATTAGTAAAGCATACAAAACAGAATGTTTCACTGATTCTCCTTCAGCAAATGAATCCAGTAAAAGAGATGTTCAGAACTACCAATTATAGAAGAATGAAAGGGAAGTCTGATGAGAGCTGAGTACGCGCTCAATGAAGGTTTTAGAAAAATAGCTGATAGTCTGCAATTTAAATCCCATATGAGAAAAATCTATTTTTCCTCTATATTAAATCTTGGGTATCACTGTTTATTCCTCTGAATTGAGTTAATGTGGTAGACTAAGTAATGACCTGCAAAAAGAGCCATGGCCTAATCCCTGGAACCTGTGAATATCGTGCATGACATAAAGGAACTTTGTAGATATTAAATTAAGGATCTTGAAATAGGGAGATTATCCTGACGGGCCCAATGATGTAATCACAAAGTCCTTATAAGATGGAGGCAGAAGAGTAAGGGAGAGAGGTAGAGACAGGGAGAGAGAGAAAGAGGGAAAGGGAGAAAGAGAATGAGAGACAGAGGTTGCACAATTGTGATATTGAGATTGGAAAATCTTACACTGCTGACTTTGAAGATGCATGATGAACCAAGGAATTTAGGGAGCTTGTAGAAGTTAAAACAGACAAAAGGAATACAGTGCTCCTGGCAGCTAGATTTTTGGACTTCTTTAGTTCAGATTTTTAAAACAATAAACATTTACTTTAAGCCATTAAGTTTGCGATAATTAGTTTTTGCAGAAAAAGTAAACTAAGTCACACAGCACAGACACATAAACACTTGAAGTAGGCAAAGTGACCATGAAATTAGAGGGAGGAAAGTCCATGTGTTGCAGAGCTAGGAACCAAGGAATAAAGACAGCATCCATCTCAGAAAAGACAAGGAAATAGATTCTTCCTTGCAGTTTTATTATAGGACTGGTCCTATTGACATGATGAATTTAGCACAGTGAGCCTGATTTTGAACTTCTGACCTATAGAACTGTAAGTTAATAAATTTGGGTTGTTTTAAGCTCATAAATTTGTGCTTCTTTGTTATAGAGGCTATAGGAAGATAATGCAGGTAATATGCTGGCCTTATGTCTCTACAACCATTATTAAAATGGTTTGCTTTTTATGAAAATCTTACTGATAGTCTAATTGAGATTCTTGAGCTGTTCCTCAAACTGCTAATAGGCTGTCTCAACCTAAAGTACAGCACCTCTAACCATGATTCCTAGTTCCAAATAGTCTTTTTCCAAAAATATATAGCAGAAGCTCAGAAAGGAGCTAAAATGGCTAAAGACAGCTTAGTTTTGAGAAGGACATTGACTTGAGAACTTATGTTGATAAAATAAATCCTGATCCACAGCCTCTGATTCCTAATGAAACATTTTGCCCCAAGCAACAACAACAACAAAATACTGTTGTTTATCATTTGAAGTTTATCCACAGGATTTCATGTTCTAGCCTTTTGACCACTATATTCAAATGAATATCCCTCCAATAACTATATTAGAATCATGTGAGGAAGGTAAAAAAAAAAAAAAAAAAACACAAGAAGTGATAAAATTGTTAGAAATTCCCTTTCTCCTTCCCTTTTTTTTTTTTAATTGAAAGCCAATTGGAGTAAGGGTAAATTTGCATCTGTGAGTTTGGGGGCAGAAATTCTAAGATGGACTAATTAAAATTTGGAGTAGATGCTACAATTTGCTCATTTTATAGCCCATTTATAATCTAGTCTACATGGCAGGAGCTTAAAAGTAGCTTTTTAAATGAATAAATTCACAAATCAGTAATTGATTCAATTCATTATGAAATGTATTTACCACCAGCTATATCATGTTCAGATTACAGATAAAGGGGTTATTTGCCTTCAAAGAAAAATAGAAAGAGACGCAGTATACACTCCTTTCCTAATCAGTGAGTCTAGGACTTCTTCATGCCTTGCAATTTCATATCTGATTTATTCACCTTCTTAGATATGCTCTTAGCTCTGTGGAACTAAGCTTCAACTTCCAGAAAAAGCACATTCTTGAAGGTATAGGTTCTAGCTTCCCCACTGGCTGCTCAAAAGGATGTGAAATTATGGGGAATTGTGTGGGAATTCGTGTGTCTTGGGGTAAGATTTGACCAATGACAGAGAAGAGGTGGCAAGGACCTAGCAAGTAAATTGCTTTCCCTTTTTCTTTAGAGATAACTCATGGGAGAAAGCAACTAGTTCATTGTGGTTTAAGGTGAAGTTATGGAGTTCCTAGTCATGTGTCATTTGTGTTTGTCTTCATTCCTTCCTAGCTTCATTTTTCAATTCTCCTATCCTAATTTCCCTTGATTACATTCCCCAATAGAGAGCTGGCAATTTGATCTTTACTTCAGGCAATGTTTATTAGGTATCTTTGGCTAACATAGTTTATAGCCTAGGGAACTGTGGGAAATAATGAAGATTCAATGGAAATTTGTCAATTAAAAATCTCTTATAAAAAAAAAGGCATGAAATACTACACATCATGATTCCACTTGGCATAAGGAACCAAATATAGAGAGACATGGAACCCATATAGAATGGGGAAGTATAGTGAGTGGAAATGAAGTTTTGCCTGAGAGCTTGACTTAGCAAATTGTAAGAAAGCTCATTCCCACATATTTAGGTCTCATGTAAAGAATTTTGAGATTAACATTAAGACTAAGAGAAAAATAGTAAGTGTATATGCAACAAAATCAGAGGAATATATTCCCTAGTCAATTGCTGCCTGAGAGAAATTATCATTTTTTCTTGAATTGCTCAAAAGGATGTGAAATTATGGGGAATTGTGCGGGAATTTGTGTGTCTTGGGGTAACATTTGACCAATGAGAGAGAAGAGGTGGCAAGGTGGCAATATCAAAATGTTAATTCAACCATGTTTCTTCTTGAGTCCAGCTTGGGCACTCATCCAGTTAAATTTAAGAGTCACTTTTGTGAAACTGATGATAGAAGTTTGAAATCTGAGGACAATAATATCTTGGATATAATGCCTAATAATAGTGTGCCTTTTCTTGAATTTAAAGACACTTACATAGTAAGCAGAATAAACAAGCTATTCCTAAACTTAGAATTACACTACAATTGCAATGAAGAGTTTGGCTTAAGAGGTCTTGGGCATGAATGAGTGTTCTCTCAAATAAATGATTTATCCATGGCAAATTGATAGGTTGGCTGTGCTCTCCAAGGCTGGCTTCTTGGGTGCACTCTCTTTACAATTGCGCATGGCCCCACCATGTTCACAAAGGCCCTACTCTTGGTTTAATTCTCTGCCGTACCCTCTTGAACCATTTAATATTTTCAAAGAAAGGGCCCTGCATGTTTAATTTGCACTGACACCCCCCCACACACACACATTATTTAACTGTCTCTACACAGTTTACAAAACTGATTATGAATTTGACTCTATTTAATAATATGTATTTAATTCCTAGGTTTTTGGAGATAAGGATTATTAGGTAAGTAAATAACCCAAAAAATTCTGGAGATTTATACCAAAAGAATTTTAACCCTGTCTCCAATCTGGACTTCGTTGTGTCCCCTGCTTGGCGACCTGTGGGCAGGTCACTGCCTAGAAGCTCTAAGATTGGATGTCTCTGCTCTCTGTATTTGACACTTGTCTTTGTCTACCATAGAGCCCATTTTCCTCATAAATTCTATTACTTGATGCTCCCACTATTTCTGGATCATTCATTCTTGCACCATCTAGCATTTTTATTTAAAATAAACAGATATTTTCATAATACCTCATAACCAAAGGAAAATTATGTTTAAGGCACACAAGGCGTGGGTCTTTATATTCTAGGATTGGCCTAGTTTCTCATTGAGTCTCTCTCCTGAGATCCACAAATTCTTTCACTGACTCTCTGCATATATGGAATGTCTGCTTTCTCCTTTTGTATTCCTCATATTACTTCATAACTTCTCTGTTTATATCTGTTTTCAGCTATAGTATAACCCATAAGCCTTATTGTTTTTATTATCTCTCTTAATTTAAGTACCAAAGAAGGAACTGCTTGCCCATCTTTCCAAAATAGGCCACGTTGTCCAGCCTACAGATTGCCAGCCTGTAGTCAGGAGCACACCTTAGCTGCTATCAGACCAGATTGTTACAGTCGAGGAATAGAATCTCAAGAGCTATGATTCCTTAGATGCAGCTACAGACATGGTAGTAAATAGATTTGACACATAAATCAAAAATTTTAACCCAGAACATGAGTCCCCAAGTCTCAATGGTACCGGCTAGAATGATATTTTATGGCTTACTAGTATCTGCATTGGTATCAGCTAAATTTATGCAGATTAGAGTTGCAATAGCTTTTCATGCTGAGCACCTGAATTCCCTTCATTTGTTTACCACTTGGACATCTTCAAAACAGTTGTTATTTCTCACTGGTACAATCTGGTTTCCAAATATCATCTAGCTACACTTTCTTCTGCTATGTCCCACCTATGGCGCTTTTCCTACTGAATTTAAAAATCTCAAACTACAGAAAAGGTGTCTGAGAAATATTTTCTTCCTGATTTGATAATAAAACACCAACTATATTTTGCATTGTTTTCATGTTGTTGCATTTTCTTGGGAAACCACCTGCCAGGTAGATTACTAGGAATAATTTGAGATTTTTTTTTGTTTGTTTTTTAAATTAAAAAATTTTTAATATTTTAAAAAACTTATTTTTAAAAGACTTTTTTAAATTTATGAAGTATTATCTCTTGAACTTGGTCCCTATAATCTCAAATTTTCTACTTTTCTACTTTTTGCCCTATATCATGAAGTATCTAATATAAATTCAAGTAAAAAATGCCTGTCATTGCAGTATATTTTGTTGTTTATCTTAAAACATTACTTCATGTATGCTCTATTTTCTAACCCTTTCTATTCTTCATAAACATCGTTGAATGCCTTTGGTTTAAGAACATTTACCTAGCAATATCAGTTTTAGATAGCATTGATAAGTAAAAAGCTATGTGTTTTTTTAGATTTCTGATTTAAGAATATTTTCTGAGTATAATTCAAGCAAAACCAATTAAGATAAGCAAATAATTGCCTTATAAAAGCGTGTGTCTTTATGAATATGAAAGCCAAGAAGAATATTCACAAAGACCTTACAAAGGGAAGGAGCATAAACACTGTGTGGTATTTCTTGCCTGTTTTGCTTCTTTTTAAGAAAAAGCATCTTGGCTTCTCTCTTCAGTTTCCAGCATTTGGTCATTTAGATAAAGGCACAGATGCTCACTTGTTTAAGTAATTGTATTCAAATGATTTTTATTGCCTAAAAATGATCTCACTGCTGGAATTGCTGATGGTTTACAGTGTGCAGCACAAAGCATTTAAATGATGAGATAGTTGTTTCCAACTCGAATCTCCCCTGAAGAGCATAACAGGCAATGTCTAGCTTCATTACCCTTTAGGGGTTTATTGCACAATATTTATTAGTGTTTCTATTTCCCCAGTGTCCACAACGATTCTTTTGTTCTATTTAGTAGCTGTTTGGGGTAAATGCTCACGCATACCTGTGGTTTGAAAGTATTCCTACCATCAGCCATATATGTAGAAAGGTAGAATTAAGAAGGCCTTTGTTAAGTTGCCTGAAATTTCAATCTATTATATGATAGGATATATATGCTAGTATGTGTATGTGAATGCATAGATATGCACACTGGCTTTTTCTGTTGACTTTAAGTGAAAATTTAGAAGCTTTCTATGACAACATTTTTCTTTTATAAGTTCAGTATAAATAGTACATTAAACAGTATTGGACAATACCAAAATCATTGAATGAGGCATTGAGCTTAGCTTCTGACTTATTCATAAAGGTATAATGACAATTGTCCAGAACTAGGAATAAGAATAACTGGGTTCTAGTCCTTACTCACTCTAAAGTGCTTAAGCTTGGTCAAGTCACATAATTTATATGCCTCAATTTCCATATTTATGAAATGGGGTTAATAAAATATTTTTTCTAGTTAAAAATTCTTCTGTTCTGCATTTCTGTAGCTTAGTAAGGTGCTCAGAACCTATATTGCTGGGTAGAAACACCTTACTGCCAATTAGCTTGAAAGTATAGTTTCCAGTTGTGAAGTTATCTTTCTTATGACAAAATGAGTAAGAGGATACCCTATGGCTAGAGCTATTTCTGAAATTAATTAGTTGTGTGGTCTTGGACAGGAAGAAAGCAGGTGAAATCCCTTAGTATCCAAATTCCTTACTTCTAAATACCTAAAGTGAAGGTATTGTGTTAGATTATTTCCTAATATCCTTTCAACAGCAAAATTGTATATTTTTACATGTTTCCATGGAGCATTTCACACAGTTGAACTGTATCAAATTAAAATTATTTAATTAAAGTCAAACACTCACAAAAGTGATCCAGTTTACTTTTATGTCAAATATTTATTTACCATTGTGTTGATATAGGCTAGGATTCAGACAGTGATTTAATCACATAGTTTCTTTGATCTAGACTTCCTTCTTTCAGTGTTTTATAATTTTTGTGTTTTATAATTTTTGTATTCAATATATATACAATCTAAAATTTCCTCTTTTAACCACATTCTTATATATATATAATTCACAGCTGTTAACTACACCTAAAATGTTGTGCTGCCATCACCACCATCCATTTCCAAAACTTTACAATCAATCCAAATGGAAAGACTGTACAAAGTCCCCATACTCTACTGTCAACGAGGCCCCTGGTAATGCATATTCTAGATTCTGATTCTATGAATTTGCTTATTCTAATTATTTCATATCAGTGAGATCATACAATATTTGTCCTTTTGTATCTGGCTTATTTCACTCAAAATGATGTCTACAGGTTCCACCCATGTTGTCATCAAGTGTCAGGACTTCATTCCCTCTGTGATGGAATAATATTCCATTGTGCTTATATACCACATTTTTTCTATCCATTCATTGGATTATGGACACCTTGGTGGCTTCCACGTTTTGCCAACTGTGAATAATGCAGCATGAGCATCTGTGTGTAAATATCTGTTCAAGTCCCTGATTGCAAATTCATTTTGGTATATACTGTAGTATATACTAGAGAGGGATTGCCAGGTCATATGGTAATTCTATGCTTAGGTTTCTGAAGAACTGCAAAACTGTCTTCCACAGCAGCTGCACCATTTTACTTTCTCAGCAGCAATGAATGTTCCTATTTTTTCACATCCTCTCAAACACTAAGTTTCTGATTTTTTAAAATATAATATAATTTTTTAAAATATAAAGTGCATCCAAGTTGTCACATGCAACACAACTTGATTCCTTTTTACATTCCATTGAAAGTATAAAGTTAAATTTGTTTATACATTCATTGGTTGGGTTGTTTTCAGCATTTGGCAACTGTGAATAATGCCACTAAGAAAATCAGTGTGGAAATGTCTGGTTGAGGCAAATTCACTGCCCTCTGCCTTCATGGGACATGATTCCCAGGGGTGTAAATCTTCCTGGGAATGTGGTACATGACTCTTGGGTATAAACTCTGACATGGTATTGTGGTATTGAGAAAGCCTTCTTGACTAAAAGGGAAAAGAAAAATGAAACAAAGTGTCAGTAGCTGAGAGATTTCAAATAGAGTCGAGAGGCCAATCTGGAGATTATTCTTATGTAGTATAACAAAAATCCCTTTTCAGTTTTTGTAGTATTGCAGTATTTAGAGGGAAATACCTGAAACTTGAACTGTGATCCAATAGCCTTGATTCTTGAAGATGATTGAATAACTATAGAGCTTTTAAGGTGTGACAGTGTGACTGTTAAAACCTTGTAACTGATACTCCTTTTATCCAGTGTGTGCACAGATGAGTAAGGAAAAAAAGAGAAAAAATAAATAAATTTTAGGGGGTGAAGGGGCATAAAATGTTTTGGGTGTTCGTTTTTACTCTTATTTTATTCTTATTTTTAATGTTTTTTTTGAGTAATGAAAATGTTCAAAAATTGATTGTGAGGACAAATGCACAACTCTATGATGATGCTGTGAACCACTAATTGTACAATTTGGATGATTGAATGGTATGTGGATATATAATATATCTCTATAAAATTGCATTTAAAACACAAAAAATATTATGATTCTCGTTTCTTCTTAGTGGACTGACCTTTTGATTAATATGTAGTATCCTTTTTTGTCTCTTGTAATAATTTTTTTACATAAAGTCTATTTTGTCTAATATTAGTATAGCCTCTCCAGATCTTTTTTGGTTATTATTTGTAAGGAATATTTTTTTCCCATCCATTCTCTTCAAGCCTTTTGTTGTCATTGGATCTAAGGTGGGCCTTTTGTAAATAACTATAACTGGATTATGTTTTTTTTCCCATTATGCCAATCTGTGTTTTTGATTGGAGGGTTTAATCCATTATTCAATGCTGTTACCATAAAGATTGTACTTTCTTCAGCCATTTTGTCCTTTGTTTTTGCATTTCATTTTTTTGTTGCTGTTGTTCCTCTTTTCTTTTTATTGAAACCTCACTTTGGGGAACATTTTTAACTTGCCTGATTCCTTTCTCATTAATGTGGGTGCATATTTTTAACATAATTTATTTGTGGTAACCTAGAGATTTGTATTGTACAACGTATATCAATAATCTAGAAATTTGGAAAGTTACCAATTTAGTTTCAGTAGCATACACATTCTCTACTCCTGTATCCCTCTCTTGTCCCATGAATATTATTTTTGACCCACATTATC
This sequence comes from Myrmecophaga tridactyla, assembly GCA_004026745.1. NCBI lineage: Eukaryota > Metazoa > Chordata > Mammalia > Pilosa > Myrmecophagidae > Myrmecophaga > Myrmecophaga tridactyla. The sequence continues at coordinate 20,498 of PVIY010019501.1, read as the reverse complement.
TCTTAATATTTCCCATGTCCATTATCAAGAAATATGTCTTTATTCTTTTCATTTGTATTTCAACTCGTATAGAAATTAAAGAGTAGAGTTGTATATTGTGAACTTAGTTGTATTGAGTTTCTCAGGTACCTTTTAGTCATCTTTACTTATGGTCTTCATTTATTCACACTAGTTCAAGATTGTCTCTCTTGTCCTTTGTTTTTGACCACAAAACTCTCTTTACTAATTCTTGTAGGACTGGTCTTTTGTTGAGAAACTCTGTTTCTGTTTATCTGAGCAAATTTTAAACTTTCCCTCATTTCTGAAGGACAGTTTTTCCAGATAAAGAATTTTGGGCTGGCGGTTTTTGTTGTTGTTCTCTTTTACCTTAAATATGTCATACCACAGCCTTCTTGACACCATAGTTTCTGATGAAAAATTGGCAGTTAATCTAATTGAGGTTCCTTTGTATGTGGTAAATTGCTATTCTCTTACTGCTTTTAAAATTCTCTCTTTGCCTTTGGCATTTAACATTCTGATTAGTATGTAACTTGGAGTAGGTCCTTTTGAATTTATTCTGTTTTGAGTGAATTGCTCTTTTTAGACAAGTATATTTATGTATTTCATAAAAGTTGACTCAATTTTGGTCATTATTTCCTCAAATATCATTTCTACCCCCTTTCTCTTCTCTTCTCTGGGACACCAATAATGCATATGTTTGTAAGCTTCACACTGTCACTCAAAACCCTGAGAACCTGCTCATTTTAAATACTGATTTTTCTATTTGTCCTTCTAACTGTGTGACTTCAGTTGTCCTGTCTTTTAGTTCACTGTTTCTTTCTTCTGTCTCTTCAAATCTGCTGTTGTATGTCCCTGCTGTATTTTTTAATATTCATTATAGTGATTTTCATCTTTACTATTTCTGTTAAGTTTCTTTTTAAATTTTTAGATTCTTCTTTATATAATTTAGCTCTGTGTCCATATTCTCCTTCTTCTCTTTGAATTGATTTGGGAGATGTGTTTTAACTTCTTAAATTAGTTATTCCAAATATGTGTCTTCTCTGAAGTTTCAATTTGTTACTTTGACTGAGCCAAATTGTCCTGTTTTTTTAGTATGGCTTGGGCCCCTGATGTCTAGGCATGTGATTACTCTGATGTGCAAACTGCGAAGGTCAGTTTCTTCCTCTAATCTGTGTTTTATTGTTGATTGGCTTTGTGTTTAGTCTTTTCTTTGATCTTCTTTCAACTTTTTCTGGACCTTTAGAGTAGCCTATGCTTAGCTGTTCCAAGTATTTTAGCTCTTCCTTCATTTGTTCCTTGCCCTAGATATGCAGTACACTTTTTTAAGATTGCACTTTTTGTGCAATTGTTTCACTTCCAGGAGAAAACTGCCTTTCCTCAGTTGCTTCTCCAAAAAATTTGATCTTTTCTGTTTTTGTGCAAAATTTCCCCCCAACTCCATGATTTGTTTAAATTCTCCCCCTCAATCAATGCTCCCTTTTCCTTACACTTTTCAGTTTAGCAACCATTCTGTCTTAGAGCAGTTCAGTCCCTTCCGGTTTATTTTCTGCGAGGATTGTCTGCCTATAGTTTCTTCCCCATTAGGGTACTCCACCTTGGGGACCTAGATGGGATCAACAGAGAGGTCAATCCAGAAAATTCTGTTTTATGTTTGATTGGTGTATTAGTTTGCAAGTTCTCTGAATACAGTATGCCAGAAACTGAATGGCTTTATAAAGGGAATTTAATAAGTTACAAGTTTACACTTCTAAAGCAATGAAAATGCCCAAATTAAGGTGCCAACAAGAGGTTACCTTAATCCAGGGGAGTTCCATGGGTCAGGAACACCTCTGTCAGCTTGATGGTCATGTTGCTGGCACCTGCTGGTCCCTTGCTCCTGGGCTTTGTGCTTTCAGCCTCTATTCCTGTGGTGGTTTGCCACTTTGCTTCTCTGGGATTGGCTTTCATCTCTTGTTTTCCCTTAGCTCTCTCCAGGTTCTGGCTTGCTTACTATCTCATGGTGCTGTCTGCTGGGCTCCAAGCATCTTCATATATCCATGTCTCTTTTTCCTGAAGCAGTTGTTCTCCAAGCATCTACATCAGCTCTCTCTGTTGGCTCTGAGTCTTCTGTCATTTCTGGCTCTCTCAAAAATGCTTCTTCCTTTAAAGGATTCCAGTAAACTAATCAAGACCCAACTGGAATGGTTATAGTCACATCTCTATCTAATCAAAAGATCACACCAACAATGGGGCATGTCATATCTCTGTGGAGATCATCTATAGTACTGAATTAGGATTAAAGGAAATTGCCGCCTCTACAAGATTAAACCAGGAATAAACCATGGCTTTTCTGGGGTACATAACACTTTCTAACCAGCAAAGCTGGCCCAGTAAACAGACACAGGATTTAGTGTGTGCACCTCTTCCCAACACTTCTGTTGTGGTCTCTTTTCTTATTCTTCTGCAGGCCTTTTTGTATCCAGAACTCCTCAGTGTCTTGTGTTCTCCCTTGGGTCTCTACCACTGTGGGTCCTTATGTCTGGATATGTGTGGGGTTCTAACTTGTTGGTTTCAGTGGCTCTATAGTCTACTTTCATAGCAGGAAGGACTCAGAACATAGTGTCTCTGTGCAACTGCTGAGCTGCACAGGACCAAATGAGGGGAAATGGTCTGGATAGGCTGGTGCAGGACAGAAAATCCTACTTATTATTGGAAAATATTTTTATTTTCCTTCAAGTAAACATTTGCAGACTCCTCCAGTCTCTATCCCCTTACAGAGTTCCAAGCAAACGGTTCTGAGGGGAGAATTTTCCAGGGGTGTCTTACATCACTTTGTGGATGACTTATCTGTATTGCTTCTTTTTATCATTACCCTATAGCTGAAAATGATCCTCATTTTACCTGGGAACTATAAAGACTGAAAATTCTCAAATAATTTTAAGTGTGATAAGTTCTGGATTTACTTAAATATAAACAGTCAAGATTTGCTAAGTATTGCAGGGCTAAAGAATACCTGTTGCTTATAATTAAGATTGTTTAAGTTTTAGAAAAATAATGTTTGGAAAAATTTCTTAAAAATTCAGTAAATATGGGAATTTTTTAATTCTTTTATCACTATAATGCTATGAATTTTTAGGTATAAAACCTGTGTAGAATATTCTATTTGTTCAAAATCATACCTAAATAAATGAAAGTATTCTTCTATATTGTGATAGTTAACATTTATAGTGACAGAACAGATTTTATAATTGAGAATGTAAAGAAACAATTTGCCGAAACTATTAGAAAATATATTTATATACATACATGAATATATTTTTTATAGCTATTAGGTTCAAAATAGTCAACATGAATATAGGGTGTGTAAAATGTTATGTTCAAACATGCTTGATTCTCAACTTTTTCAGACATAGTCAACTCATTTAACAGAATATATTGAACTCTTTATTCATGCTAGGCAATGGGCAGGAAAAATGGGAAAAATAGACTTGTTCATAGCCAAATAGATATATTTACTATTTACTGTATGCCATTTCTATACGAAGCTATTTGCATGTGCTTTCTACAGTAAATCTTCCATCAATTAGGAAATTAAAAGTATTAGTCCAATTTTATCAAAAAATAACAGGGATCATATCCAAATATGCAAATGGATTTTACAGTGCAACAATAGGAAAATGGAAAAAAATTAAAATAAGCGAAAGAACTAACAAATACCTCATCAATGAAGCTATAAAGATGGCAGTCAGCATATGAAAAGATGTTCAATATTATTTTAACCAGAGAAATTTGAATTTAAGCACAATGGGAAACTCTTACACACCTGTTAGCATAGCTAAAAAATTTTAAATAATAATACAAAAGAGCAAAAAAGCCTTAACAATATCTGGTGAAAATGTTAAGCAAAGATACTCTTATTGCTGATGGGAATGCAAACTGATACAGCACTTTGGAAAATAGTTTTTCAGTTTTTTATGAAGTTAAACACAGACTTATCATAAGTTCCAGCACACTCACGCCTAGAAATTTTGTCAACTGATTTGAAAATTTATGTCCACAGAAAACCTGCATGTGAGTGTCCACAGCAGTTTCATTCAAATTTTCCAAAAGTTGGAAACAATCAAAATGTTTGTCAATCAGTGAATGGATTGAAAACTGCATTAAATCTATACATTGAAATATTATCCAGTGATAAAACATAAGCTATCTAGCAACACAACAATATGGAAGTAATTTAAATGCATACATTTAAATGAGAAAAAGTAGTCTGAAATAGCTATTATTGTTTGAAATATGACATTTTGGAAAAGAAAAACTATAGAGATGGTAAAGAGATAATGGATGTCAGACTTCAGTGCAGAAGGGTAGAGGAGAAGGTTGAACAAGTAAAGAGCAACAGGTTATTTTAGGATGGGTATAATATTCTTTATGAAAACTTAATGGTGGGTATATGACGGTATGTATTTGCCCAAAACATAGAAACTGACAATACTAATAGTGAATTTGAATGTATAAAAATTTTGTACACTGGGGTTATATTTTGTATACGTTTGACAGTGAATTGGTATTAATCTAAACCACATTGTTATACATAAAGGAGTTAATGTTAACATAAGGCAGCAAAAAAAATTAAAAATATATGAAAAGAAACAAGTGAATTTAAATGGTACACTAGCTAATTTCTATTTAATACAAAATTGAGTGTAATGAAAGGATTGGGAGACAAAACACAGTCATAAAACCTATAGAAAATAAATAGAAAAATGGCAGTAGTAACTTAATAATTACATTTAATGAAAATGGATTAAACTCTCCAATTAAAAGTCAGACCTTGGCAGAGGGTTTTTAAAAATGTGATCCAACGCATGTTTGAATCACTTTAGATTCAAAGACACTAATAGATTGAATGTGAAAAAATAGAAAAAGATATCCCATGCAAACGGTATATAAAAGAGAGCTGAAATGTCCATACTAATAATAGATAAAATAAACATTAAGACAAAATTGCTATTAGAGACAAAAAAAGACATTTTGTAATGATAAGAACATTAAGAATCAAGAAGACAAAACAACTATAAATGTATTGATTTAAAAATAGACCTTTGAAATACATAAGCAAACACTGGTAGAGTTGAAAGGAGTCTACCAAAACAGACTCATGAAAAAATAGAAAATCTAAATAGATCTGTTTATAGATCTATAAAAAAAAAGGATTATGTTAAGCAATGAAAACATTTATTTTATAGAAAATACCTGGACCTGATAACTTTAGTAGTAAATGTTACCAAACATTTAAATAATTAACATAATCTTTCAAACATTCTTGCAAAAATATGAGGAAGAAAAGGGCCTAACTCATTCTAAAGGCCAGCATTGCCCTGACATCAAAACCAGATCAGTACATGACAGAAAAAGAAAACTAGACACAAATATATGAAGATAGACACAAAATTTGTCAACAAAATATTAGCAAAGTGAACCCAGCAGCATATAAAAGGGATTATACAGCATAACCAAAGACAATTTATGCCAAGAATTGTTCAACATAAGAAAATCAATCATTAAAATACAATATATCTGTTGAATCAAGGAAGAAAATATATGATCAACACAAAGACACACTCATACACAAAATTAAAAAACCCAACATACTTTCATGATAAAAACTATAAGCTAGCTATGAATAGAAGGGAATTTCCTCAACCTGGTAATGATCATTTATACTGTCATATTTAGTTGTTAAAGGATGAATATTTACTATTGGTATAAGGAAAATACAAGGATATGCACTCTTACCATCCCTTTTGAAATTTTACTGGATATTCTAGCCAGGAAAATTATGCAAGAGAAAATAAATAAGCACATCTAGTTTGTAAAGACAGAAGTAAAATATTCCTATTTGCAGATGCCATGATCTTGCTCATAGAAACCCTAAAAAATCAACAAAATATTTTTAGAAGTAATAAACACGTTCCTCAAAGTTGCAGTTTATAGGCTCATATAAAAAATAACTGTTATACACTAGCAACAAAAAATCTAAAAATGAAGTTTAGAACTGAAATCCATTTCCAAGAACATCACAAACAATAAGTTTTAGGAATATATTTAGCCGAATTTAAAGTGCAGGACATATAAATTGAAAAAAATGTTGGAAGAAAGTAAATAAGAACTAAATAAATGGAAAAACATCCTTTCTTTATGTGTTGGGAGATTTTTAATATTATTAAGAAGGCAATATCTGCATATATCGAATATTTCAGGTTCAATTCAATCCCTGTTTCTGTTTCTGCAGTAAAGGACAAGATAATCCTAAAACTGATATGACAAGGACTCTGTATTGACAAAATAAGTTTGAAAAGGATCGAATTAAGGACTCATACTTCCTGACTTAAAATCTTGCTATACAACTAGAGTCATCAAAACAATATAGTCCTACCATTAAATAGAAAGCCACATAGACCAATGGTATAAAATTGAGAGTTCAGAAAAATAAGCCATACACCTATGGTCAACTGAGTTTCAACAAGCGTGGGTGGGGGGCTAAAACATTCCCTGGGAATAATATAGTCTTTTCAATAAATGTTGGTAAGATATCTAGATATCCCCATGCAAAAGAATGAACTTGCATTCTTACCTCATGTCATATACAGAAATAACTTAAAATGTATCAATGACCAAAAAGTACTTTCTAAACTCCCAAATTTTTACAAAAATCATAGGAATAAACCATGGTTATCTTGGAATAAGCAACAGCTTCTTAGCTATAACCCCAAAAGCACAATCAAAAAATAATATAAAAATAAATAAATTATACTTCATCAAAGTTAAAATTTTGGGGTATCAAAATACAGTATCATATAAGTGAAAAGATAACAGAAAAGGAGAAAATGCTTGCGAATTATACATCCGTTAAGATCTAGTATCCAGAATATATGAATATTTCTTGCATCTAAACAATAAAAAGATAAATAATCCACTTGAAAAATAGACAGAGTTAGGCAGTCATTTCTATAAAGAATACATTTAAATGGCTGATTCTCACATGAAAAGCTACTCAATATCATTAGTTAACAGAAAAATGAAAATCCAAACCACAATGAAAATTCACTTCCTAACAGCAAGAATGGATATAACCAAACAAATGAAAAAAATAGCAAGAGTTAGTTTCTTAGTTTACTATCTGCTAAAACAAATACCCACAACGGGTTGACTTAAACAATGGGAAAATATTGGCTCACAGTTTTGAGGTTAGAAGAAGTCCAAATACGGGGCATCAGCAAGGTGATTCTTTCTCTGCAGTAACTGACATTCTGGGGCTGATTACTGTTTATCTTTGCTCCTGGGCATTTCTGAAATATGGCAGTATACATAACAGCATCTTCTTCTTTCTCTTCCTTACAGATTTTGAATTCTCCCTTGGCTTTCTCTCTCTATGCCTGAATTGCATTCTGCTTTTAAGACTTTTAACACGTTGGATTAAAGACCACCCTAAATCCATTTTACCTCACCTTAACTAATAACATCTTTAAAGGTCCTATTTACAACTGGATTCACACCCAAGGACTAGGGATTCAAGAAACACATTTTCAGTAATAACTTTGAATGTTAAGAGGCTAAACTTACTTATTAAAAGGTGCAGATTGGCAGAATAGATTAGGAAATATAACCCAGCTATATGCTGCTTACAGGAGACTCATCTTAGACACAAGAATACAAATAGATTGAAAGTGAAAGGATAGAAAAAGATTTTCCATGCAAGTTGTAACCAAAAGAAAGCAGGAGTAGCTATAATAATATTGAACAAAATAGACTTTAAATGTAAAGACATCATAAGAGACAAAGGACACTACATGTTAGTTACACTTGATCTTATCCAAAAGGCCAATAACTATATATTAATTAAAGGGATAATTCATCAAGAAGATATAACAATCATAAAAATATAATCTCCCAATTAAGAGCTCCAAAGCACATGACATAGACATTGGCAAAACTGAAGGGAGGCATAGATCATTCAACAATAATAATAGGAGGCTTCAATACATTACTTTCCTCTATAAATAGAGCAACCAACAGAAGATCAACAAGGAAACAGAGAAGTTAAATAACTTGATAAGTGAATTGGACCTAACAGACATATATACATCATTGCACCACAAAACAAAAGGATCTTCATTCTTTTCTAGTGCTCATGGATCATTCTCAAGGATAGATCATATGCTGGGGCACAAAACAGGTCTTTATAAATTTAAAAACATTGAAATTATTCAAAGCAAGTTCTCAGACCACAATGGAATGCAGGTGAATCTCAATAACCACCAAAGAATGAGAACATTCATAAATATACAGAGATTAAATGACACACTGTTAAACAACCAGTGGGTCAAAGAAGAAATTGCTAGAGAAATCAGTAGCTATCTGGAGACGAATGAAAATGAGCCCTACCTGTGGATAATTAAACTTAGTAACCTACAAAATACAGATCAATATGAAGTTTGTTATTTCCAAAGGTGACAGGCCAAAGCAAATATTTAATTTAATAGCAAAAACAATATTTTAAAATTGATGCTTGTTGCCTAAAACTACAACATCAAATATTTACATATACTCAATAAACTTTCTTTTCCTGGAGTGAATGTGAAATATTGCTAGGTGAATAGAGACTGTTGATGTCAGTGTGGTTTTCCTACCAATTTTTTAAAAGGAAAAATATTCAGCCTGGTAAGAAATGAAAGACACAAAAGCAATTTAACTAGAATAGTGAGTTTCTCCTTCAGTGAAATTTAAATAGCATAGTCCTTCCTTCATTTATTTACACACTATTGTGCTTGCATATACTAGATTTATAGAGAGAGAGCCTATTCTTTAAAAAAGTTGCTAGGATTCTGAAGGTTTTAATTGGTATGATTTCATATGGCTTTCTGTTAAAATGTGTATCAGTGAACTTTAGTTCACTTTATCACTAGTGTATATATATATACATATTATAATATGAATGGTAAAAATCTTCTTTTAAATTTCAGGTCAACTACCTGCTCATTTTATATTCCAAGTGGATGCATTTACAGTAAACTACTGGAAGTGTGAGTATAGCAACCTCAATCATTTCTGAAAGAACATTATAATAGTTCTGAATCTCAGAAAGGATATTAAAAGAATGTCAAATCTGGGAATAGTCATCACCTTTCTTCCAAGCAAATATTTTGGAAAGAAGCCCCAGGAAAAAAGGGTATTTGGATGTCAATTTAGAACAGGTGGAGGAGACAACAGGAATGCTCTACCAGGCAAGGAGCCAGAGCACTTACGATAATGGACAGGGCTGTCAAACACTGTATTTAGTGCCTAGCAATTAATTCCTCAAAGAAATAAAATCACAACAGTGATCTATAACACATTTTTATTTCAAAAGAAGCAGTTCAGGCATATGTAGATAATAGGATTTAAATATCAGGAAATTACAAATTAATACCCTTACTGTACATTTATATTAAAGTTGGGGCTCTTCAAAACCAAACTGCTATTTTAATAACTTATTTTTTGCTCATTTTCTCACTCTTCTAAGCAGTTAAAAAAATTTAGGAAGCATGATGGCAGTGCCAGCCCTCAGAATGGCCAGATACGAGCCACCTTTAAAATAACCAACTTCCCTAATCTAATTATATAAATGGTAATTACCTATAAAAATAGCAATTAATTCTGGGCAGCACTTGTAAAATTAAAGATGGAACTGCACTTACAAAGCCTGAAACCTTGTACTCAATAGCGATCAAATTCAATGAAATCGGTGGGAATGGAATGCCTAAAGCCAGCTTCACACTGAAGCCTAAGGTTATGAACTTTCTAAATATGGCAGAATAATTTTCTCCACTGCCCTTGAGTTTTTCAGCTATGGGGGCAAAGGACATAGATTAATTGCTGACTTGACTTTTATGGAAGCTTATGTGATCACACTCTGTGTTTAAAGTCTTTATTCAAATTACACAAAATTGAATTTCATGGTAAAGAACAAAGGTATCCAAAGCACTAAGGGTCATATTCTCTTTCCCTTGGTCTTGTCACATCAGAGCCAAAGATTTTTAGTAAAATTTTATGTGCCCAGACTGTGACCAATTGAATTAGTTGTTCTATATATAAATGGACAGGAGGGAAATGATATACATCAGAAGAATCACAAAAATTCTTGTGTTCTAGTGGTTCTCATCCGGGGTTAATTTTACCTTCCCTTCCCTGGAGGATATGTGCCAATGCCTGGAGACATTTTTGTCATAACTGAAGGGGAGGGGCTCAACTGGCATCTGGTGGGTATAGACTAAGGATGATGCTAAACATCCATGCATCAGAAAGCCCCCCTCAATGAGAATTATCTCGTCCACAATGACAATAGTACCATCATTGAATGCTGCCTGTTTCAGAGAAACAGAAAATAGAAAAGTCAAACAAGCACCTTTACAGAAAAGAAGACAAAGATATGGTAGAACAGAGCTTGACTATGAATCTGTAATATACAGCTGGCATAAAAAATAGTGAAAAATATACTAGAATCCATACTGTGAGTACAAACCAGGAAATGATCATTTCAATGATAATTAGATACAAATTGGAATAATATTTAGAACAAATTGGATTAGTCTATCTCTCTCAAAATATATTTTCTATAATTTCAGTTAAATTACTTCTGCCTTACCTTCTCTTTATCTATAATACCCACACCCAGGAAAGAATCACCCAGATTCTCACCCAGTAAAGGAGATTTTATAGCAATGGGTATTTTCTATTGAAAGTTTTTAGCAGTAATATAGAGACAAATTCATGAACCTAAATAGAACACTGAGTACTTAACTTAAATAATCAATTCCTAAATTAAAGAAAAGTTTTCACTTCCTTCAAGATGACCCTTGGTTTGATCAGAAAATCCTAAAGGAGTGGTTTGAAACCTACAATTTTGAAGTCAAAACACTAATCTTGCTGCTTGGAAATCACACTTATGCTTGCTTAAGAAGTGGCCCCTTGGCCCTCTTTGTTACTAGAGCAGTGGTATAGTGAGGATTCCAGGTCCAGGAGAAAGATATGGACATATTCACAGGAAAATCAAATGCCCTAACTGTATTCAGTCCTATGAAATGACAGAAGAGGGCTTTGGAGGTGTAGGAGGAAAAGACAAGAATGATCTATCACGCTGTTGATGTCCATTACTTTTTTTAACCGGAGAATTCTTATATAAGGACAATTGTCTAAGTTAAACCTACACTTAAGTTGCATAATTGCAAGTTATTAAACTCAAATGATTGTGTATGCATAAATGTGATTGGTTTGCTGTGGTAGTTGTTGTACAAATTAAACAGCAAGGGAATGGAGAGAGGGAATTGTGTAAGTGTGCATAATGCCTTACCTTTTATGGCAGAGAGTCAGTATACTCTATATAAAATGCATAAATACATTAGATTGTTGTATAATTGTGTTAGATAAACTCAGAATGGTAAATAAATAGGAACAAAATTCAGTATTTTCTTTAGCCAAACAGGAATTCTGGGGTTTACTTTATATACTTTTTGGGGATTTGTTAGAGTTATTTTTCCAAACACATTTTGCAGTAATAATAATTATAAAAAACTAGTGTAATTATTATTAATTAATTAATTAATTAATTAATTTGGCATGGGCAGTCTCCGGGAATCAAACCTGAGTCTCTGGCATAGCAGGCGAGAATTCTGCTACTAAGCCACTGTTGCCTGCCAGATATTAGTGTAATTAAACTCAAAAGAGATTTTGTTTTCAGATGTAGTAGTTCATACACAAAATATGTACATGTTTTTAGTAAATTTTATTATTATTTTGCAAATCATAATTCTTCTATTCCTCTGCCTCTCTCTCATTGATGTGGGTGTTCATGTGCTTATCTTTGGACAATTAAACTTGCCAGTGATGCTATCTGAGTGGAGGCTTTAAGAGACCTGAGAAGTTCTCTGCATGCCTGATACTTCTGCCACCTAAAACAAGAAGAGCATACCTCATGTATCTGGAAGCTCCAGAAAAATGAGACAAGTAGAGCAAATCTGATTCAATCCACAGACTTGAATCTTGTTTTCAGCCAATTAAATGCTGAGGTTTTTAAACATATTATTTGAAATAGTTTCAAACTTACAGAAAAGTTGCAGAAATAATACAGAAACAATGCATAGAACTCCCGTGTACCCCCACAGATACCCATATTTACTACTTATTAACATTTTGCCATATTTCTTACATCATTTCATCTATATATCTATCCATCCATCTATCCAGCTATCTCTTTTCTTACATTTGAAAATAGGTTGCATATATCATGTTATTCTAACACTTAATACTTCCATCTGTATTTCCTGAGAACAAGAATACTCACTTAGGTAACAGCTATAAAATTAAGTACCCTGTTACCAAGTTCAAAAAGTTAAACACAGATATAAAATCTGCAATCCATATTCCAATTTATTTTTAATGTTCCCAATACTGTCTGTTTGGACATTTTCCCGCTATTATTACATCTAGCCCAGAATCACATTGAAATAGAATTGTCATTTGTTCTATAGTGTCTCTTATTTTTGGATTGTGGTAACACATATACAACATAAATTTCCCACCTCAACCACTCCCAGGCATACATTTCAATGTATTAGTCACAATAAAAAATGTTCTGCTATCATCACCACCATCCATTACCAAAACTTTCCTTATTTCTAAATGGAAGCCCTGTACCCTTTATGCACTGACTTTCCATTCACTTTTCCCCCAACCCTGGTAGCCTGTACTCTACCTTCTGTATCTGTGAATTAGCATATTATGCTCTTTCCAATAAGTCATACAATATCTGCCTTTTTTGATTGGCTTATTTCACAAAAATGCTGTCATCAAGGTTCAGTCATGTTGTAACCTGTAACAGAACTTCATTTGTTTTAGTGGCTTAATATTATCCCATTGGGTGTATATGTGTGTGTGTGTGTGTGTGTATCTATACACACACACACACACACACACACACACACACACATATATATGCCATATTTTGTTTATCTAGTCTATGGATGGACACTTGTGTTACTGTCATCGTTTGACTATTGTAAATAATGCTGCTATGAACATTGATGCACAAATATCTCTTGAATCCCTTTTTTCAATGCTTTTGGATATATATTTAGTTATGGAATTGCAGTGTCAGTCTATGTTTAATTTCCTTAGGAACTGCCAAACTGTTATCCACAGCAGCTGCATCATTTTACATTCCCACTAACAATGTACAGGGCTTCCTATGTTCCTAGATCCTTGTGAATACTTGATATTTTCCTTTTCCTTTTTAAATAATAACTGTCCTAGTGTGTTTGAAGTCATATCTGATTGTGGTTTTGATTTACATTTCTCTAATGGTACTGATGCTGAGCATCTTTTCATGTGCTTATTGTTCATTTGTATATCCCTTTTGCACAAATGTCTATTCAAATCCTTTGCCCATTTGTAATTGGGTTGCCTGCTGTTTTATTGTTGAGTTGTATGACTTCTTTGTATTCTCTGAATATTAAACCCTTACAGTATATATGATTTCCAAATATTTTATCCTATTATGTAGGCTATCTTTTCACTTTCTTGAAAATGTCTTTGATACATAATTACATTTAATTTTTATAAAGTCCAGCTTATGTCTTCTTTCATTTCTCATGCTTTTGGCATAAAATCTAGGAATCAATTTTCTACTCCAAGATCCTGAAAATCATTCCTACGTTTCCTTCTAAGAATTATACAGTTTTATCCCTTATATTTAGGTTAATGATCTGTTTTGGTTTAATTTTTGCGTATGGTGTGAAGTAGGTATCCATTTTCTTTCTTTTTTGCAGGTAGGTAATCAGTTTTCCCAGTGCCATTTGTTCAAGACACTATTCTTTCCCCACTGAGTGGACTTGGAATCCTGGTCAAAAATCAGTTGGTCATAGATGTGTTGGTTCAATTCTGAAACTCTCGGTTTGGTTCCATTATGCCAGAACCACACTATTGTGATTACTATAACTTTGTGCTAAGTTTTGAAATTAGGAAGCGTGGGTTCTCTAAATTTGTTCTTCCTTTTCTAGATGTTTTTCACTATTTGGGACCCCTTACCCTTCCATATGCATTTTATGATTACATTTTCCATTTCTTCAAAGAAGGCTATTGGAACTTTGGTATTGGGTTGAGTCTGTAAATCACTTTGGATAGTACTGATATTTAACAATATTGAGTCCTCCAATGCATGAATATAGGATATCTTTCCATTTATTTACAAGTGTCTTTTGGTAAGGATTTGTTGTTTTCCATGTACAAGTCCTTTACATCTTTGTTTAAATGTATTCTTATATATTTTATTCTTCACTTGCTCTTTGAAAAGGAATTGTGAAATGTTAGTTTGTTTGCCAATGTGATTACAAAACAAATCTGGATAATACAATCATCCCATCAGTTTTACAATAGATGATTGAATCATTTTTCCCAAACCAGTAATGGAATATTTTTCCTTACCAAAAAAAAAATCATTAATGGTAATTCCAGCAGGGGACTAATTTAGATTCTTGCAAGAAGGCACAACTTTCTCTGCTTCACTCAATTTTTTGCATTTAGAACGTCATAGAGGTTTTAGAATGAGAGATACCTGTGCTCAAATCCTGAATCTTCCATTGAATATTCTGGTTAACCAGAATAAGTTGCCTAACTTTCATGACTTTCAGTTTATACATTTGCTTATTCATTTGTTTATAAATAATTACATTTGGTGTTATAAATAATAACACCAAAATCATGGGTTTGAAAGAATAAAATACAAATAACATATTAAAAGTACTTAGTACATTTTATAGTACATTATAAGATTAATAATTAGGAGTTATAACTATTGAGCTATCTTGAGTTTAACTGTTTTTTTTTTAAAAGTTAAAACAGTTTTGCCTCATATTGGATTCTAGTATTTCTGATATTAATTTTGGTTCCTTTAGTACTCTATGAAGTGACCAAGACAGTGTTGATTTTGAAAGTGAATATTTAAGGATCTGGGAGATATGGATTAAAAGAATAGAAGAAATGTCAATGAAAGAAATACGTTATAGAGTAAACATAAATCTGCAGGATTCTTTTAGCGATAAGTAACAGAAAACCCTAATCAAACTAGTTTTATTATAAGGAACTATATTACCTCACGTACATAAAAATATGGCAAGCTTAATAATTTATTGATGTGGTTCTTTCAATCTATCTCATTTCCATACTCTGACTGGGCTTTATCTTTTTTCCAAAATGTTAAACTCTTCCAGGAATCATCATCCAAGGCAAAGAACAGTAAGAGACCATCTCTTCTTGTGCTTTTCCCTAGAGAACAAGAAAACAAGAACTCACTTCCAGTAGAATGCCTCTCATATTTTACTTTACATAGCTAGATGAATGAGCTTACTTTTAAAATACTGATCCCTCATCTGGAGCTGATGGTGGATCAGCAGGCTCTGATGTGCAAGGTTCTGCATGGAGAGATGGCTAACTAAGCCAAACAAAAGTTGTTAGAAATGAGGGAAAGAAGCATGAGGCAAACAACCCTGTCTCCTAGAAAGTAAAAATGTACATTATCTGATAAATGGTTGCTAATATTGTATAAGTTTTTTACTTATAAATATATTTTTAAAAATATACATCAAATAATCTTAAGTAACAAAAGGAAACTTGAAAATAACATATAACATCTTAGCCTTTCTGACCATTAAACCCATAATTGATTTCAACCACCAAGGTGTTCCAAGAAAGAAAGTAAAAACTTTTATAAAACATTCAACTAAGAATAAAAGTATACATTTTTCCTCTATGTGGGCAATGCACATTTTAGTACTTTTTAAAGAAAACCGTACAAGAAGTTAAAATGCAGTTGTGAAAATACAGTTCAATGCAATGCTCTTCTGCTAATCATTTGCACTGCTTTTTTTTGCATATAAAAATAACTGGTGTTGAGGGAAACTACAGATAAAAAATTTCTGATTCTGAAAGAAATGACCCCATTTTTACATTCCATTGTAGTATAATCTCTTACAAAACACTTACAATTACATGTTCAATATTTTTATCTATTTAAATTTAACAAATGGAAGAAGTATTTTTCAGCTTCAAAAATGACACTTAACTCTTGAATTCACAGATTTTTGCCCTCAATAGCAGATAAAAATTCTGCCTGTAAATAGAGATCTCATCTTTCCTCAATCATTTATTAGAAAACATTGCGTAGAACCATTTGAATTATGTATCCCACATCTACAAATATGAGAGATCTTATTAACACTGTTATATGAATACAAGGTATATATAAAACTGAATATATAATAATCAATACTTAGTCACTTAATTATGGGAGCCACAAAAATACATCCTTTAAGCCTTCAACTGAGGTACTAAATGTCTACCAGTTTACCTGACATATGGGTTTTCTTCTAATTTTGTATCTTGACCAGAGATATAAAATTTGTTTTCAGGAGTTTCCACTTGAACTTTTCAACCTTTATGGTAGAAAAAGTTTTGAAAGCTATTATGTATATTTAGCCTCATTAAGTGCTCAAGGACAGGCAAATAAATATACAGTAGGTCCTTGGATCTTTTTGAAAAACTTTGAGACAGAATCAGGCCAGGACTTTATCTCCTGACCTTTACATGTGCCACTCTAGCTGTATGGAAAAGGGATGAGTTCTGGATTCCTTGGCTTCATTGTCAGTTGACATATCAAACAGCCCTCTAAAGACCTGAATATTCACCTTTCCCTAGTCAACAGTTGCTCTAGTAAATTACTGAAGGTCTTATGGAAAAGGATTGAGAGCAATGCTACTCTATTATACTTGTTCTGACATTGTTGGGTCCTTTGTAGGGGTTCCAAACTACCCTTCGTTCAAAACGTTAAGTTTGAGAACTGGCTCAGGTATGAAAACTGTGGCCATTTTCACAAACCTGTGGAGGTCAGAACACCCTGGTCACCATTTTGGTTTTGCTTCTGATTGTGGTAATTGCATTCATCTTGCTTCTTGAGATTAAGAGATGCCAACTCTTGCTTATGGCAGTTAGTTACCGTTGACCTTCTCAACAATGCCAGTGTGTCTTACTAGAACTTTCATTTTGGTTAAAATGAAACAAGTGTTCTCTAGAAGTTCTAGGGAACACAGTGAACTGGAGGCATCATTACTCTTATGAGTTAAATCTATTAAAATATTCCCATCTTTCTGTGTCTTTTGACCCATCTCTCATTTTGTCAAGACAATTTTCAAAACATAATTTGCTGTAGGTCATCAGTTTTTCTAAACTTCACATAGAATTTCCAGTAGGGCATTAAGACTGGCTTCAGCTATTCTTGCCATAATATCATACCTGAGTCACATGTAATAACATGGTAGTGAAATATAGATCAGTTCATTCTCTCTTATTAGCCATATATTCTGCCATATCACATATCCCCAAGCCCAGTTATGCATGTCAAGATCCATTCTAAGACATTTTCTCACAGTTTGTGCCAATAGCTATCAGCTAGATCTTTCCATTGCTTTCATAAATGATATATTTCCTCCCTGAGCAAGATGAGTACTCTTACAGTTGCCTTTTGCTAATTCTTGACTGCTTATTGACCTAGAAGCCATGTGGGAGATGTAGATAATCTTGAGGAGGTTATATTACATACTGCAGGCCTTCTTCCTCAGATGATGCTCTCCATGCTTCCCAGACCAAGAAAGGCTGCTCTCTTCGAGCAAATGATGCCATTTCCAGAGGCCTGGTGGAGTTAGGAGAATCTGGGGGCTTAGAGTCCTTGTGTGTCTACCCAGTTATCACAGTCGCAAGATCCCACTCCTTCCCTCATGGTTCCCTAAATTTAGCATACTAGACATGCTGCAACTGTGAATTAAACCTTCTCTTTATACTCTCAAATCCAGATCCAGAGCTTGTTTTTCTTCTCTATCTGAGCTCTGGCTTTAGAAATAAAACTCATTTTAAATGCTGTCACTGAGGCCTTCTAGATTTCTCTCCATATCTTTGAGCTGGTGGCTGGCTAATTTAAGACTGCAATTTCCTACCTTCAGCAGTTTTGGTGCTTAATACCATATGACCAATTCCTCAGACCTTACCATTACCATTGCCACCATATCCCTCAAATGCTAGAGATATTAGATGAGCCAGTGCTTTCTCTCCTGAGTATATGTCACCTCAACTTTCCACAAATGGCCATCCTAGTAATTGTGATGCTACAATATGCCAGATCTGATCTAGCATTGCCATCCGCACTTACCAGCAGCATAGTAGTTCTTACTAGCTGACCAGCAAAGAATCCAACTACAGAATTCACTTATGAGGCTTTGCTTCCCAGGACCCATACTGAAATTAAATCTCTTAGTGTGCATTGCCACAGATTAGGACACAGAGATAATGCTTCAAGTGTAATCCTTGCCAGGAGGAGGGGATTAATAAAGGAAGGGAAAGCAGACAATAAAGGGTGCATTAGTAAGTCAGTTATTGCAGTGGACAACTGAAGTTAATCCTACAGGGGAAGTCTGGAAAATGGTATTAAAATGCACAGTATTGTCCCCCATGAGGGCCAAGGGAACTGGACTATTAGCATATTAATTTTCATCACTCATGGTTTGAAGGCTGCTTTGAAGGATTGTTAATTCCCTGTCACTTCTGGTCTGCTTCATGTACAGGCAAAGAGACCACCCCTAGAAAATGCCCTCATGAACACGTAGAGATATTGACAGAAGTTGTCTAGAGCTCACTGAAATGGTAAGGTCATGAAGTTACCTGTGGGGCATTGACAGTCTCTCATTACCATATTTGACATCACCAGATTTGATTGAGAAGATCAATCACAAACCTAAAAGCTTTTCTCATCTTTACATTTCAATTTTGCCTTCAATTTGGGTCTGATAATTTCCTAAAATATTTTCCATGAACTTTTTAATATGGTCATGGTCAGCAAAATCTAGACACATCCTTATTGTTTGTAAGGTCCCATTGGTAAGACAGAAAATATATCTTATATTAATGTTGTAGTAATGATGATAAAAGCATTGAGGTTGAATATTTGCTTGTGGTCTTCAAGCCATTTCATCCAATGTGAATGGCTTTTTTTTAATTTTAGAGTTTCCTTTCCTGTTAATATTTTAATGTCATTTCATAATAATGTCACTAATTATGTTATTTGCATATTAGGTTATTAATTATCTGTTATATATGTCCCTTATAATTTTCATGTTTTTAAATTTTTCTGCCATTTGTTTCTTTTTTGAAAATGTGGTCAAATCTAGGCAATTTTCATTTATGCTTATTATATTTGGTGTTGTGTTACAGAAAATCAGCAGATTAACATACCAAAAAAGATTTATTTCTCAGTCAAGCAATGATAGTAAAAATGAAGGCTATGTTCCATGCAATAATTGAAGTACCAAGTTACCTCACCACTGAGTGATACGTATTGTTACCATTTGGGTGTATATTTATCAAATTTTCCTATGCAATATCACCCCTCTATTTTATTTGTTTGTTTATGTTGTTCTTCGAAAATTCTTTTTCCTCATGGATAAATAATAATCTATATTTCTTTCTAGTTTTTTTCCTCAAATTTTATCCTACACAAAATTACTTTGATATATGCTTTAAAGAAAGTTTTAATTTACTCTTATTATAAGTTATCTATTTTCCCAATATTACTGTTAGATGACTTCCTTCTTATTTTTCAAATATTAAAATTATTTTAAATTTGAATCACAGTTGTACTCTCAACCTTCTTCAAGTCTCACTAAAGTTGTATTATTTTTTCCAAATAGGAAAATTTATTCTTACAAAATCATATAACCTTAGTTGTAGTTTTTAAAAATCACCTCTAGTTTCTAAGAAATATAGCAACAGCTAACTTCAGTTCCTTTCCCATCTAGCTGTCTTGGAAGAGATAATTATAGTGGACTGCTTATGTTTATTCTACATGGGCCTTGGATTTGTTTCCTTTTTTCCCCCCTAGCATCAGGTTATTAATTAGTTTCTTTTTGTTATCTAACCTTCTAATTTGGAAGATTATTCCACTAATTACAACAAGGCCTTTAGCTGAGCCATCTTAATATGCATTTTCTAAGACATTCTTTATCCCATTCTTTGCTTTCCTTTCTTCTAAATCAAAACAGTACAAAGAAACAATGCAAACTAACCCTTCTTGACCCAATCCTATGCTCTTTTTCTTCCAACGTTTACTAATAAAACATCTATTTTAGATAGTCTGACCTTTTCTTCTAGTCTTCTTTTCTCTCTTATTGCCTACTTTCATGGCCATAGATTGCTTTACATTTCAAATCATAGACTTTATATCTAATATAGTCACAATTTAAGTCTCTTTATTTGAAATTCTAAAACTTAGTCCCAGATAAAATGTCCTAGAATTGTATTATTGAAAGATTTTCCAAATTATTTTCATATTAATTTCAGGTCATACATAGTTTGGTAAGATTTGCATCTAGCCATTAAATGGTCTT
>PVIY010019500.1:0-45689 GCA_004026745.1 Myrmecophaga tridactyla | reverse complement strand
TATAAATCCCATTTCATAAAGGTAGAATAATCTCTATTCAATACTGTATGTTTGAAACTGTAATGAGATCATCTGCCTGGTTGATGTGATTTAGTCAAGAGTGGTTGTTAAGCTGGATTAGGTGACGACATGTCTCCACCCATTTAAGTGGGTCTTGATTAGTTTCTGAAGTCCTATAAAAGAGGAAACATTTTGGAGAGAGAGATTCAGAGAGAGCAGAGAATGCTGCAGCACCACGAAGCAGAGAGTCCACCAGCCAGTGACCTTTGGAGAGGAAGAAGGAAAACGCCTCCCGGGGAGCATCATGAAACCGGAAGCCAGGAGAGAAAGCTAGCAGATGATGCCGTATTCGCCATGCCCTTTCAGCCGAGAGAAAAGTCCTGACTGTGTTTGCCATGTGCCTTCTCACTTGAGAGAGAAATCCTGAACTTCATCGGCCTTCTTGAACCAAGGTATCTTTCCCTGGATGCCTTTGATTGGTCACGTCTATGGACTTGTTTTAATTGGGACATTTTCTTGGCCTTAGAACTGTAAACTAGCAACTCATTAAATTCCCCTTGTTAAAAGCCATTCCGTTTCTGGTATATTGCATTCCGGCAGCTAGCAAACTAGAACAAAGGGTCTGCAGTTTCTAGAAGCAAGTGATTTATTAGCTCATGTGCACTGGGCTCATCCAAGTCACCTCAAGAGTCTGAGTCCCAAACAAAAGGCTACATTGATTTTTTATAGACACTATTACATGCTGCAGGTAGGGCAAGCCTAATACGGTAAATAGCAATATTAAAGGAAAGACAATTGGTCAGTTTAAGGTGTGAAGCAGCTTGCAGAAGCAGATGAGCGGTTAGGGGAGGGGTCCCTATCCCACGAATGTGTCTTGTCTTTATTGTCGGCAGTTTCATCCATTCCCAGTGGTTAGGAGAGGGAGTCTCTACCCCAGGAATGTATTCTATTCTATCTTTATTGCCTGCAGCTTCATCCATTCCCAGAGGTCAGGAGAGGGGCTCTGGGGTTTTCTACAGAAAAGGCAGCCCAATAAGAGAAAGAAAGGGGGGCCTGCTTGCAACAATATTACTTTTCTAGTACTGGAAAGCCTTCATACTCTCACATTTAGATCTCTGATACAGTGCAAGTTTCTTCTCATGAGTGGTGTAAGATATAGATGCAATTTTATCTTTTTTCCCAAATGGCTAGCAGTTATCCCAACCCAGCATGTGTTTTTCAAAGACTCATCTTGGCCACATGATTTTAGATAGCCCCCTTTTCATATACCAAATTCTCCATATGTGAGTGTTTTCAAATGGACTTTGCTTGATCCCATTGCTCTGCTGTCCTGTCACATGCCAGGACCATTAAATATATTTTAAACTTAGACACATTATGAATGAAAATACCACTTTACCCTATTGGGAACTGGCTGCCTTTTGCTTAGTTTAGTTTCAGCTATATGAAATCACTACCATTCAACCATGCTAAACTTACAAAACTATCAAATCGCACATGTCTCAAGCTCCTACCAGTGCATGATGTGTGGGTCAGGCAGGGTCCTTTACAGGCAGATCCTGGAGGAAATATGAAAATTCAAAGTGAGTAGAGTCCAGAACTGCTTGCCCTCATGTCAGAATTGCCCACTGACCTGGGTCTGCATCTGGGGAGCACACAGAGTGACCCTGTCTTTGTTTTCCTCTTGTCTTTCCTAGCGATAGAGGTTGGCAGGGTCAGATCCAATGTGCAGAGACTATCCTCACTGCCCACTTTTCTCCCATGAGCTACAGTGTCCTGTGAGCTGAGACCACCTTCTTCCTCAAGGAGGCCAGCCAGACCCCACGCATACCCCTACAGCCTACAGTCCTGAGTCGATCTTCTTCAGCTCTAAGTCCACACCACCTCCCATCATGAATACCAGCCATGGATATATTTCCATGGAAAATCGGGCCTCTGGAATTCATGTTGGCATCAGATCTCTTGTGCCCAAACAGCAAGTCCAATGGGACCTAAAAGCATGAGACAGAGTCCACCTGACCCAGCCCATGGTGTGTGTCCTCTTCTCCTTGGTGGACAGGCTTGGGATGAGTGTGGCCTCATGGATGTGCTACCCTGCCTGTGGCTCTTCATTTTCTGTGAGACACAGGAGTTGAGGGGCAGCTGCCCATGGCAGGAAAGCTCAGCCTCTGAGTGCCAGAGCTGGAGCTGCTGTCTAGCTGGTGCAGTGCCCCCCACAGTTGTGGCCAGGGGGAGGAAGGCAGCTGAACAGCTGGAGGGGACCCCTGTGGAGCTCTACTATGCCATGCAACTGAGTAAAGGGCAGGTGGCCTACATCACCATGGACATGAGGAAGGGCAATGCCATCCATCTGTGGAAGGTTGGGTCGGGCAAGGCACCACCCACCTACACAGAATTCGGGCTGCAAACATCACCCAGGTTCCAGATGGCATCCAGCTCAGTGATCTATGGTTGGACAATCACCTGGACAACTGGCTGCCATCCAGTCCTGTCATGCAAGGGGACATGGTCACTGCCAACATCAGTGTCACCAGCAATTCCAAGCCCTTTGTCTTGAGGTAGGAGCCCTGCTTTGTTGGTCTGGTACTCATCTTTGTTATGTAAAGTGAGAGATGGGGCTGGATGCTTTTGGGGCTACATGTTCAAGGAAAGCCAAATCTTGCTACCTTTTGTGACACTACAACTTCAAGATGGGAATCAGGTGCTGGCCCTGCCCACGGGCATTACATATTCCTCTTACATCATGCTCTTTGGTGCTCCAAGGTGAAATTGACTCTATAAGGAGTGAGACCACATGTGCTGCTTATTTGAAGCTTAGGTTATCATTCGAGACGGATGCGATTTTTGTCTTGCTTTAGATTATTTTGTAGATGTGAAGACACCATTGTGTGACTTAGTGTATCAGTTCAAAGAGGCCCAGGGAAAGGCCTAGGCATTCTGCAAACTCACTTTGGGTATACATCATGTCAAAAACCAAGGATAACATCCATTCTTTTGCTGGGTGCTATTCATTGTTGCCAGGTGGCAGCTACAAACCCTCAGCACTTGAGGCAGTTTCCCAGTGACAAGAGGAGCCTGCGGAACTGAAAATCATTCAGCAAAGGAATCGATGTGATATTAAAAATAATGAAAATGTAACTCGAACAACAGAATAATGCACCCACCATCCCATGTGCAGATACAGCAGGTAGACCCAAAGTTTTAATAGAGCTGTTGAGAGTTGCTTCATAGACTGAACCCACCCAGACTAGGTTACCATTTTTGCAAAAAGTTTGTAAGTTTGCTAAATTCATTCCAGTAGTAAAGAACTTAACATTTGAATAAGAGAGTTTCACATTTATCTAGCTATTCACTACATCTGGTCCACTTGCGTTTTTCCTGCAGTGCAAAGATTTTTGTAACCATTTACACTCAGCCTGAAGAATTTCCCATTACCTAGTAATAGAGAAAGTCTCTGGCAAAAAAATTCTCTTGTCCTGCTGTCCTATCCATCCCTTCTTATTTTGCCTTTAATCCTTAAAATGCATGTTCTGCATATAATGTTCTATGTTGATGGTTCTTTTCCTATAGCATTTTAAAGATGCTTCTCACTGTATGGGTTTCCCTGCAGAACTCAAGGACCCTCAATTGTTATCTTCCTTCATATCATGGGTTTTTCTCTCATCTTTTTGAAAATATCATCTTCCTCTTTGTTTTCAGCAGTTTCACTTTCAGCTATGCATGTGAGATTTTCTGAGCCTGGGGATCTCTGTTTTTCACATGCTCTGCAGTGCTCAATCATTTTCTTCTCATCTGTTTATTCTGCCTCAGCCCCTTCCAGATTTTGTAGTGAATGTTAGGACTTTAATTATTGTCCCCTAATGACTTTTAAGATGCTGTTCATTTTGGTTCAACAATCTGTTTCCTTTTTCTCTCATCAGTCTTCACTTTATATCGTTTCTGCTGCTCAAACTTCAAGCTCCCTGATTCTTTACTTGTTCTCCCTTCTGTGATGGATCCTACTCAGATAATTTTTATTTGGGAGGATTCATGCTGGGATCTAGAATTGCAGTTTCCATCTTTTCATGATTTTTGTTTCTTTGCTGAGTCCCTTTGGTGTTTCCATTCATTTCAAGAAGATCTACCCCACCTCATTCGGCATGGACAGATTAATTGCTTTGTCAGATAATTTTTCCTGTGGCTACTTTTGGATCCTGTTGTTTGCCTAGCCTCTTGAGGATGCATTAGATTTTTCCAGTTCTGTGTATATTGTGTTGCAGAATCTTGGACGATATTCTTGTTAGTGTTCTTACTGTATTCTAAGACTCGTTCAAGATTGTTTTGGCTAGTTTGGGGCCTGTGGGTTGCATATGAATTATAAGATTGGATTCTCTAGTTTTGTAAAGAATAAAAGCCTGCTGGAAATTTTTTGTAACATTCTTTAGTTTCAAAATACAACATGTATCCAAAAAAACACGAAGTGTCTAGGTGCATTTAACAAGGGGTTGAAAAGTGATTTTGAACTTTGGTTTGGGCTACAGTTCACAGATCTTCATTGTTCCTTCTGGCTGTGCTCCAAATTCTGAAACTGAGAGAAATATCGATAGAACGATTCAGAAGTAATACTCATTTGTTACTTCCCATGTTCTCTGTCATTCTACCCTATGCTTCAAATGACTTACACATGTTGAAATATATATATATTTTAATATATACATGTTTTCAGATATATGAATATTATGTATTCATATAATAAATAGATAAGATTTATATAAAAATACATAAATTTAATAGATATAAAAATTAACAGAAGTAGGCATCATTTTTTTAAATGCATTTGGACATGACCATGCACCACCCCCACCCAAAGAATGCACCTGGAGTGTGAGTCATAAGTAGAAAACCTTATCACTATATCCAGCTTATAGCAGAATGAATCCATATTGTTTTCTAGTACTTAATTAAGTTGGACCATAACTCAATATCACTGGAGTTCCCATGTGCAGAGGCAGTTAGGACACAGTTAAGGGTAGACATCAGAAGGAGGCAGGGTGCCATGTGAGAGAGGCAGAGATTGAGTCATGCATTTTCAGCAAGTTTCCAGCAGAGAATGCGTGCTCCTGTCAACAACTTGGTTTTGGACATTTTGCATCATAAAATGAGAGAAAGCAGATTGCTGTTGTTTAAGCTAATGGGTCAATGGTATGTGTTTGGGCAGCCCTGGCAAGGTAAGGTAGTCTCAATAAGACTTTGCCCAGGAGAACTTATTGTCAAGTAATCAGGACCAGCCCACACTGTACACTCCTCTCAGTATTTAATTGATGAAACTCCATGCTGTCCTGAAGGGCAATGGGAGGGCAAGATTCTGTCCTCTAGCACTGTATTGTGGAGGGAATCAAGGGACACTCTCCACAATGAGTGCTGTGGGAATGACACATGGCAGCCCTATAAGGACTAGACCTCTTACCTCCAAGTTAAGGAGCCATTGGAGCACATGTTTTACCAAGCTTATATGGAATGGGTTTCTGGTCCCTGGAGTGAGAGTCTCAGAACATCCTTCACTTGCCTGTACTTATTTTGACCATTCACTCATGGTCTCCACCTCCATGTTCAGACTCACTCCAGCTGGCTCCTCTGTAATACCAGTTTTCCTAAAGGGGCCCAAAAGAAGCCCAAAAGGTCAAGAATCCATACATTCCTTGAGAACTTGTTCCCCTTCCCATCTTTGTCCTACCCACTTTTCACTCACATTTCCTTATCTGGTTTTTCACCTTCCCTCAGAAGAGACCCTTCCTCTCCAAACAGTAGTGACAGCTGTTGGAAGGAGAAAAAGTGTGAATGTCCAGAGCTGCAATTTCTAGGAATGTACCTGTGAGGGGAGACCCCAACCCAGAATCAGGTGCAGAGGTGTTCATTTTGCAGTGTTGGTCTCAAGGTATCTCCCTTTGTACCTGAGCAATTCAGGTGTTACATGAGAATGTCTTAGAATACCATAGATTAGGAAAGCACTACAATGCAACAAAGAAGGTGAGGAGTGTGCAGAAAGTTTTTCTTAACATTTTCAATGTCATGAGCTCAACTTCCTTGGTGAGATCACGACCTTCAAGGTGGCAATGATATAAGAGGGTAAGATTCCTTTGGGAAGAGGTAGAAATAGACCCTTAGTGATGAGAACCAGAGAGGCTAAAAAAAAAGTCTGAATAAATGAAGCAAGTTACTTGGATATCATCATTGTCTACCTTAAAACCCCTGAATCTGTGAATCTGGCTACTGCGTGGGCAAGGGCAGTAGCCATGATGGGGTGGCCTTGTGAAAGGAAAGAGGAAGGTTAGAGTGGTGGGGAGAGCTCGAGTCCCTGTTGTTCATTCATGGTGTGATTTTGTCCCAGGAACCAATTCTGCTCTCATCACTGTACTCCTCTCCCAGGGACTCAGTAACTTCACATCTGCCATGTGCAAATGGGTCTAGGAACTCTCTAGACCCTTTTCCAGTTCTCATGTACTGTGACTGTGGTCAGGGGAAATGACCCTGCCCTTCTTTTCCTCTAAGACTGCAGACATGCTCTCCATTGCTTTCTCTGCATGACTTAGCCATCCTTTCATCTTACCCTCCCTGAATATGGTCTTTCCTCCTCTTTCTCTCATGGTGACTGCCCGTTCCTTCTTCCTTTTCAACCTCCTCCAATTACATTCTTCTCTAAGAGGAGCTCCTGAATGGAACAATCAAATCAGTACTACCACTGTCACCCTTCATTGATTGACTGATTGTCCAATCCATCCTTACACAAGGAATAACTCTCAGAGAACTGGATTTGAATCAGGTATTGTTTAAAAGGGAGGCCAACAACCCCTCAAATGAAGACTTCTGTGCCTGGTATGACCTTAGGTTCTTGGGAGAGACACTAGGTAACCCTATAGGTTACCTAGCCCATTAGAGAGAGTGAATATGAGATTGGAGATCAAGTCATTTGCCCAGATTTCATAGTCTGCAAGTCAGAAAAGGAATGTTTCATTGGAGGTCTGAGCACTTAAGTCAATGGAACCTTCCAGTATTTGATCAAACCTTGGAAGGAACAGAGGAAGGAATACAGGAAGGTGCATGGCTAGAGTTTGTGGTGACTGGGCAGAGTTGTCTCAGTGGAAATGTGGCATCTGAATGGAGCTGTGTCACCCTGGCTTTGCTGCCTCGATGCTGTTTCCTGGGAATTGCCAAATCCAGGAGGAAAGCACTTTGGGACTGTTTGAGCCAGTGTGTGAAGCCAAGCATGCAGCCCATTCATAAGAGACCTCCAGAAACCCTGCCAGGCCTTGGATGGAACTGAGTGGTCAGCTGGATGCAAACATCTGTCAAATGGAGGACAATGGTGGTATGATTCCTAATCCCAGCAATTGTATTTAGGTGATAGGTGAAGACTAGAAGGGTTTTCAAGCATATGCTTTCTACCACACTGCTGCAGGATATTGGAACAAGTGCAGGTGGCCTAGATAGTGAAAGGCCTCAAGGCTTGGGGCTGGTATTGGCAGGAAAAGAGCCAGCCTTGTGGGAAAGATTATCTTCATTTGCCAAGCAGGGAAATGTGATGGCATGCACAAAACACTCAGACCCCATACTCACAACACCTCTTTTATGTCACTTGTGATATGGAAAGTATAAAGCAGACTTCTGCATATGTTTCCTCTACTTTCTGCTTTCTCACCCTTTTCCTAGAAAGAAGTAGGTATAACATGAGTGCTCCTGGGAAACCTTTCCTGTTGGATCCTTCCTTGAGTATTGTTTACCTACCTGGATTGTCCTCCTCCTCACTGCTGGAGTCATACCAACAATCCGCCAGCCAATCTTGAGGAACACAAACATGCAGAGAAGAATTATTAGAGGGAGGGTCATATGTACCCATCCTTCTCTTCTCCAGCTGAGGGCTTGCTGGCCACCCAAAATCACCACCTATTTCCCCTTTGATCTCAGTCCTTCCCTGAGCACCACCATGTCAGAGGCATTCAACAAGAGATTGCAGACAGTTTACAGATGTGAGGGGTTGTAGGAATCCCTTCTCAGCATCTCAGTTCCCTACTTTCCTGGACCATTCCAGACCTTGCCTCCAGTCTCATCCCTCTGAAATTCTGATTGTTGGGGAGATGCTCTTTGCTAGAAGAGTCCAATGAAGAGACCCAGTGTTGGATGGATGAATTTCCTGGACAGTGGATTTTGAGGATGAAAGTATTCTCCCTACATTGCCTGCATGCCAGCTTCTCACATACACAAAAATGCTATTGGACTTATCAAAAATTGTTTCGACTAGAATGTGCTGCAGAGGCCCTGGCTTTGTAGAGCCCATTAACAAGAATTCAAATCACACCTTTTTCCAAACATTCCATCACATGCACACTGGCAATAATACACATGCACATTGAGAACCACATCACATACAATGATGTGTAAGCACACACCGCTCTCTGGTACACAAACCTCATGGTCACCTAAATGGATCACAAGTAGTCAGAAAGCACTTCTCTAGCTCTTCCCTGGAATATTGGTTTCCTTCACCACATCCCAATCCTCATTTCCAACCAGAAGCTGCAGTTGTTGGGTGGGGAGTAGCCTCTCTAGACTTATGCCAGCAAGGGACACCCCCCTCTTATCACATAGATTTTCCTTCAGCAAATTGTGCCATTGAATACCTACCATTGTTGTTTCCTTTTGGGGGCCATCTATAGTTGCAGAAAAGAAAACACTGTGAGGTCCAGAACTTGCTGGTGAGCACTTGCAGAAGGCTTTTGCCCTCTCGTGGATTTTCAGAAACCACGTGTGAAAGATAGGTCAAGTCTAGGAAACCCAAAGGCAGGTGAGGGGACAAGTGTGATAAAGACATGAACTTTGCCTGGATGATGTAGCTGTGGAGTTCATTTTGGTTCACAGTTAGAGAATTCTTCATCCAACAAGAAAATATTGCTGCCAAGGAATGTATGCACTGTTATGTTATATGGCCAGCCATGCTCCTAAGCATAGTTCTCCTCTTGGATCTCAAGTCAGTTTGTGATAGATCCCCCTTGCATGCTGTAACTGCCAAGGGAATTGTGGATGTTATCTATTGTGGACATTGTCAGATTTCCATATCAGAATTGGAGTGAGAAACATGTACACCAAGAAAGACACGGTTTAACTCAGACAAGGAAAGGGCAGATTACCTTGGAAGTACATGGGGCCTCTTCTACTCCTCTGTCCTGCAGAAGCTCCTCCAGCAAGCTCTCACTAGTAGCTAGGATGAAACAGAGTAGTGGTACATTTCAGGTGTCATTCTTGGAAAATTCAAAGTGCTTTTCTTGATTTTTTCAGAGGACTATGTAAGTGAGTGGTTAGAATTGTAGAATGAGCTGGTCTGGGAAGGAAGGCAGATGGCAAAGTGTAGGAGCAGAAAATAAAATGGGAAGCCGCCCTTGACTTTGGAGGTGAATACATCCCAAAGCAATGTGAACTAGTCAATCTGCAAATGTTACAAAAATACATGGCAGTTTTCAACGATGGATTCTTATCACTCTTTCTGCCCCTTTTGAAGCCCAACTAAAATGTTTAGGATCTCTGTATGCTTGGGCACTACCTGGGGTATAAATAGATGATGGTATTCCCTTGTTTCAATACTGAGGATGCAAGGCTGTGAGATAAATGCAATTCAGCTGTACAGGCTCATCCCACAGAGGCCATAAGCCTTGATTCCCATTTTGGCTCTTCCACCTAGGGACATGAAATCTTGGCTCAGATCTGTAAACCTCAGAGTCTCCATATAAAGCATGTGGAGAGTAGTCATAACTCCAGTAATGACTCTACTGATGATTTTATGTGTTAATATATGCAGTGGGTTGGGAGCCATGATTTATTTCTGTGAAAGTTCCCAATGGCTATTGCCCATTCTAAGTGGGACAAATTTCTTGGGGAAATTGCAGTAACTCCTCTCTCCCCAAGACATGATCACACTCACCCCCATGTAGCCTTGCACCTTCATGCCCATGAACCCATGTACTCACAAATTCATACCACCTCGATGGACCACTATTGCTCTCAGGACTGTAGAGCATGCCCATCATCATTCCCCTGGAGAACCCTTTTTGGTAATGACAACCCCAATCCTCATTCCCAGCAGGGTCTAGAAACAAAATGGCTCTCAAGACAAACTTATTAACATTGCCTTGGTTTTCTTTTCATCCAGATATTTCTACAAGTCAGAAATTCTACATATGTACCATTTTCACTAGTCCCTGCTGAGACCTGCAATGGCAGAAAACCCTATGAGGATCAGAACATGCTGTGTTCTCTTTGAGCAGGAATTTTGCTTGCTTGTCTCCATTGGAAAAACAGATGGAAACAGTGTTGTATCCAAATGCCCAATAAGCCAGAGTAGCTGACCAGGGTGGGAATTCACAATCATTTCCTCCATGTGTTCCTCTGAAGACCATTTTGATTGCTGTTTATGAAATTCTTAATCCAAGGAAATCCAAAGAATAAAATTGCAGCTGAGTGAACTCTCCCTCCCCCATGGCATATATTTTATAACCTCTGCTCTCATTTTGGCTATCCTATTGAAACATGGATCACTTGGCTCTGACAGAATCATCTCTGCCTGTAAGCAGTTATACATATTATCTCTGCCCCTAGGAAGTTGTACATATTATCTGTAATATAATATTATCTACATTGCCCATGAATAGAAATCCTGACCTGGAGGACAATGAAACTACAAAAGCAGTTCCTCTAACTTAGGCAGGTATGGCACCCTCACCGTGTCATTATGTATAGTCTCCACATCATCTTGGTCACTTGGAACTCCTGCTATCTGCTGGTCCTGGGGAGCTTGAGGGACACAGAGTTTTAGTTTCAGGACGTTCCTGTATTTTTCATGAATTACTCAAGGAGAACTGTGACCTGGGAGAAGGTGCTAGAGTGTGGATATTTGGTAGTTTCACAAACATGGTGGGAGCTGCTGAGTGGTCATCATCCATCCTACATGGAAGTTGGTTGCAAAGAGGGTCACAAGAAAGAAAGAAGAATCAAAATCTCACATTTATTGCTGATGGCAATAGGTAAAAATAGCTATTTTTGCCCATTCTTTAAGTGGCAATTGTCTATGAATGTTACTAAAATACACACTATGATTCAGTGCTGAGTCCCATAATACCTCCTGCTTTTTCAGTATCTCACCTAAATGGCCAGTATTTTTTTTTCCAGAGCTTCTAGACCACTTTAACCTCCATGGATCGATATTTAGTGACTTTGTATTTACCATAATTAGTATAGGGATTTCCACTTGATTATATAAGCAGCATTGTTGGTGAGCTGTATTCAGTTGTAGGGAAAATATATATATGTACACACACATATATGTATTTTTCCATTTATTCCCAAATTCTTCGCTGTGAAGATGATCTATTTGGGGAGGTTGGAAAATATCCAAATCTTAACACTTAGTCATCCTCATTAACCATAATGTTTCATTTCCATCTTCAATTTCTATAACATTTGTTTGTATTCATTGAATTATTGGTGGTCCATCACTGGCCATCAACAGTGGGAAAGACAGAACTGAGGGATGCCCAGGTGGAACGTGGTTACTATTTTAACCCAGGTGTGCTGGAGGCTTCAGCAAGAGGTTGGGCCAGCAGGTGAATAACCAAGTCTTGTTTGAGTTCTAATTCATCGGTGATCCTAGTATGTGTTCATCATGGGATTTAGGGATCTCTAGGTTTCAGGCCCATGATGGTACCAAATCCAATCAATTATCTTCCTGATGTCTGTCTGCTTGGGCTAGCTTCTCAACCATGCCCTCAGTCCTAAAATTGAGGAAGTTGTGTTCTATGATGCCTCAGAGCTCAGAATTTTTATCTGACTGGATGTATGTGGGCTTCCTATGTGTTGTTTTCACTGATAACTAAGCCAAAATCAGCAGTAATTATATATCTAGCTGCCTAGGCTGTGGGTAGGTCCACTGAGGCTACCTTAGGGTGATGAGCAGTTTTGGTGTCTGTAGGCTCAGGTTATGTCGTGTGGATACACAAATGCTGCAACTCCCTTGCTCAGCATCAAACTATCGCTTTGCTGAATGAAAAAGCATCAGCATTGTGACTATGCAAGCCTGGGTTCACATTTAGAGCCTACCCATTTAGGAACATGAGAGCTTTGGCTATTCATCTCTGCACCTCACCTTCTCCACCTGGTCCATGAGGATAGGAAGCAAAGCCCGGGTGCAGCGGGGTTGCAGTTAGAACAAGGTCATGTACATGGTATGTGCAGTGGTAATGGAACATATTTGAGAAAGTTTTCACTGTAAGTTGTCCAGTATAAGCAGTACAATGTCACCTGTGGAAATGTACACAGCCCCCGTACACACAGTTGCAGTCATATGTCAGAGATTCACATGTAGACTTCCCTAAGGCCCCATGCTGTGAAACCTGCAGCACTTATAAGGAACACAGGTGCTGCCAGGGAGCATGCAAATAAGAGCCAGATTCTTTGACTGCAAATGTGTCTTATAGCCCCAATCTTCATTCCCTTGTGAAGGCAAAATCAGGTTTGAGTTCTCCAGACTAACGCCTGAAGGAAGCCCTCTCTTTGATCTCGATTTCTTTCCACATCACTTGGATGAGCTTGAATACCAACTGTTGTCACTTGCATTCAAGGCCACCTGCAATTGCAGAGAAGATACCATAGAATCAGCCCATCCTGTATCATGTTTACTCAGATTTTGATATTGTATAAAATCAGATGGAAAACAGTGGTAAGGTCAAGATTCCATAAAGAAACATTGAAGTCAGCTATGGGAAAATAGTAGCTTTTCCTGGAGGATATTTCTCTCAATTGGTAATTACATAAGGCTATATCAGGAGGACAAATGTCTGCGGAGGACAAAGTCCTCTCCCAGTTGGTTGATAAACTAATCCTGCCATTTTCAGGGTGCTCTTGTAGTAGTTTATCAGTATATTTGAAGATCTTTAGTCTATTGCAAGAGAATGTGTATGGGAAAGGAACATTTCTGTCTTAGAGAGAAGCAGATGACTATACCTTGTCATGACAGGTGGCATCCTCAGCAGTCCCATCACTAGGAACCTCCTCTGCCAGTTCCTCCAGGGGAGCTAGGGGGACACAGGGTAATCATCAGAACATTGCTGTGTGTGTAGATCACACATGTCTCAAGAAACTTGCCTGGAGTTTGACAGTGTGGTCCACTGTAAGGGGGTGATTGGGTAGAATGCACGGACCATGGTGCTCCTGGCTTTCCTATATGGAAGAAAGAGAGATGAAAGAGAGGAAGCAGAAAGTCATAGAAAGAGAGTCCTTGACCTTGTAGCTAAAGGGAATCTATTTCTGCCACCTTGGAAACTAACGCAGTGTCTTTCACACCCTGGGATGCTCTAGCACAAATGCCCTCATAGAAAACATCAGTGATTAATATAGGAGACTGGAGATATTTATTTCTCTATGTCTTTGTCCATCTGCATTGTGTCTATTGTAAGCAATCCCACCCTATATGCCTGTGAGAAGGATTGAAGGAACTAGTATATGGAACCTGTGAGATGGGATTATTTGCTGGGCATTGTTGACAGTGGCAATTTTTCCATGCAGATAATGCCTGCAATTCAGATAAGTGTACACAAGCACTCACATACACACACAATTAACAATCACACCACAGTGACTTCCTCATGGACACTTCCTGACTTTAGTTCCTGCTAATCCTCTCCACCCAAAAAGAACCCAGCTCCTTTTAGGGTCTGTAGAGACAGGGACAGTTCTTTACCTGGAGATCACTTTCTCTCACCGCAACCCCATTCTCCCTCCCACCGTGACCCCACATGAAAACTGTCAAGGAAGTCCCATCATATTCCTCTAGATTTTTTTCCTCTGCCTGTGATTCCAGAATATGTACCTTTTCTTCCTCTTCTTGAGTCCACCTATAATGAAGGAAGAGAAACCTTGTAAGGATCTGATAATGTGATGCCCTGTTTACACAGTTCTTTTGCTCTCACAGGTGCTCTTGAAAACCACATAATGAGACCAAGATCATGTCAAGGAATGTAAAAGCCAGAGTCAAAGGTGTCCCTATTATGGTCACAAGCATTCCTAAAGGATTTTCCTTTTAAGCCATTTATTTGTGGGAAATGCCACAACTCATAGTGCAAAAAAAATGTAATTTTATGCCACAGAGGAGAGTCCCTCTCCCAAACATTTGCCACACAATTTTCATTCTGATCCTGCCCACACTGCATGCCCTTTTGGAATCAGAATTCAGTGGGTCAGAGTTCCCCTGACTCCTACAACTAGTAGATGGTATGTAAATTTTATATTGTACATGATAAGGTTTTCAATTCTCATCTGGATTGAAAAAGAAGTTAGCCAAGAAAGCACTCTACTCATTCAAAACCAAGAAATGCACATTTGCTTCACTCTTGTGTATGGACGTAACATTTGCCCTGGCATTAGCCTCCTTCTCCAATGGTTCCACCCTGTGAGCTTGGGAGATAGAAAGGAACTGTCAGTACATTGATGGTGCTCTTCCTGTATAACTCAGGCAACTTCACTTGACTTTGACAGAAGTCCCCTATTGATGGATTTTGACGGTTAACCATCATGAACTGAGGTACATCTGGGCCATCTGCTTCCTAAATTCGACCACATCCTTTTCTGTCTACATTACCTCTTTTTCTGTGTGTGTTACTGTCTTTATACTTGGTGACCTATCTGTCCCTGTAGGTTTACT
This sequence comes from Myrmecophaga tridactyla, assembly GCA_004026745.1. NCBI lineage: Eukaryota > Metazoa > Chordata > Mammalia > Pilosa > Myrmecophagidae > Myrmecophaga > Myrmecophaga tridactyla. Next base: position 30,970 of record PVIY010019500.1, on the reverse strand, counting down.
TTTGCCTCTACGGCTTCTGTGTGTTGAAAGACAGGATGCTCGTAGTTCAGTTGAGAAAAACTTACTCTCTTTGTCCCAGGCTTTTCTCTAGGCAGGGAAGATCTTTGGTAAAGTTTACCTAGTTATATCTGTAAAACATGGGTATCTAGGGAAACTGACAAGTATGAAAGAAAATATGTATTTTAATCTTCGTTCACCAATTGATTGTTAAACATGCACATTCGTAAGATATCTCTGAATACTTCTGTTAGGAATGGACCAGGTCCCCATATATATGGAACTAAACATTACCAGAGATAGGAAGTGGAAGGCATGATGAAATCAAAGGTAGGAACCTTCATTGTGTGAAATGCCTCCCTATGCATCTCAACCTATAGAGATTCAGTTCAAATTCCCGACATAAGCAATTGACTATGTGCTGTCCTTAAGGAGTACAAAAGAGAAGTAAAACAGGCATCCTCAAATTCTCCCGAGGTAATAGCTAACCGGGAGGAAAGTGAGGGGCCAATGCATCAAAGAATTACTGTATTTTTCTAACTGTAGATGAATTTTAAAGGAAACCCCGTTGTTAGAAAAAATGTATAATTAAGGGGTAAAACGAAACTATGAAACACAAGTAAAATGGTTAGGTATGGGGATGGGAATCTGAAAAACAAAGTGAGAAATAAGTGTAAAGAAATCACCTTTGCCCATTTGGGTAGTTGAATCATAAAGCAGGCCATTATGAGAATACTTCTTGACCAGCAGTTCAGGTTTCCCATGGCTTTTGACTGGTGCTGAGGTGTCTGTACCCACTCCCAATCTTGAATCTCTCTGCATACAGAGTGACAGTTAAATCCATGAGCCATAGGTACATCATCAGATCACCATGGCAAGGGGTCATCACAGAGTTCTGAGACTGCACGTGTTCTTCACCTTGTGAGGTCCAACTGCTGTTTCAGCACATGGGTGATTTTAGGTGACCATATCATGAAGAGAATATGTTTTCGGTTTGAAAATAACTCTTATGAGAGAAAATGGCCTGATCTCCCTCCCATATGTAGCCAGTAATGAGATTGTAGAGTGAAGAGGAACATGCTGACATGGTCAGAAGAAATAGAGGCTTCATTCTTGATTTGAAATCCCACCCTTTACACATCTCTTAAAATGCTGAGTCACCCACAGTTTCTAGATGGAATAGTGTAAATTTGTTCTGGAGTAGATAAGATCAGCATCAAAATAAATTCCGTTCAAAGGGTGATATGTCCTTCTCTAATAATATAAATATCGAATGACAGATATCCTTCTACCATTATCTCTGTTTAGTACCTCCTTTAACCCTTTCTGCAGCCAAGTGTCTGCTCTTAGCTTTCTTTTCATCTCTGTGAATTCACTATGAAGTGTCTGTATCATTTGGCACGTGATAGGCTGGCTTTTCACCAAGTAATTCAAAGGAAAAATCAGTATATTATCAGCACTGCATTCCTGTTATGGATGAATATGTTGGATGTACTCATAAAATGAACATAAATGGAGGAGCAGCTGTGAGGTTAGCTCATAAGTGGACACAGAAACACACAGTGAAAACTACCTGTACGAAGGGATGCAATGTGTCCCCAAATATATGAAAAAGTGAAAATCTTAGAAGTAATATGAGGAAGCTGCCATGTGTAAAATAAGAAAGGTACCCCTCATGGTAACAGTAGGCTCCTCTACGATTGACGGTCATTGCTAGTTTGTCACATATTTCTAAAACCAATACATCGTGTAGGTCATTGATGTGGTATAAAAAGTGCAGCATACCAGATGCTGTCACATTTTCTCCAGAGATTTACCCAAGTAAGGAAAGTGGTTGAATGGGCTTGCAAGCAAATCAGCAATACTCTTTTGTCCTAACACAATCAGGAAGAAAGCTCCAGAGCTTGACCAAATTTTGACAGATCCTTGGTTGAGAAATACAACAAATATATACCAGGTTCACACATGAGTGTCAAAAGAGAAGGTAACATGGGAAACAACTAGGACATATGTATGTAAAATATAATCATCCTTTCACAGCCACAGCCATTGAAAAGGAAGTGAATCAGGCTTCCCATTTTGGGTGAATAGTTAGAAGATGAGGACTTTCTTTCCTTCTGGCAGCTAAGTGACCACAGTAAGTGGAGAATACATGACTAAATATGTGTGACCTATTTGAAACTTGGCTATCATGGTGGCACTCCCACTGGAATTTTCAATGAATGTATGCAGGCTGCTATGCAGAAATGTAACATTATCACTTCCAGAGGCATAAGCCTAACCCTAACCCTAACCCAAACCCTAGCCTGAACCCTACCACCAACCCTCACCCAAAACCTAACCCCAAGTCCAATGCCAACCCTAAACACAACCCTCGAATTTTTACCAACCCTACACCATACCGTAGCCCTAAACTTAACCCTAACATGAACACTAAGCCTATCCCTCACCCTAACCCTAACCCTAAACCCAGACCCAAACTGAACACGAACTGTAGCCTGAACACTAACACCAAACCCAATGACAACCCTAAGCACAACCCTCAGCTCAATACCGACCCTGCACCCAAACGCAGCACGAAACGTAACCCTAAACCCAACCCTTCCTCTAACCCTAACCCTAACTGTAACCCTGACACTGAGCTAGCCTTCACATCATTGGTTTCAGAAACTGAGAAATAGACCTTGTCCACACATGACCATACCTTGTTTTAGGTGAAAACGGCATTGTCGAACGTATCTCACCTTATTCTTGCTGAGAAATTCAATGAATGGATTTGTAGAACTGAGCAACATTCTGGCTCCATTCATTTGGATACACGTCTTGCGTGAAGACTAGCATTTTCACAGAAAACTAACAATTCCTATGCAAAGCCCTTACCTAACACTGTTTTGAAAGCTAAGGGACTGATTCGATCCATTCAATTTCATGCCCATTGTGGACTGAAAGTACTTTCTGCAGGGAACACTATCCTTAACCTAACAGAAACCTAATACTAACACTCCCCATAAATGTATAATGACCTTCAAAAACCAACAGCCGACACAATCCCTCACCGAGCTTCTCAACCATCTCACTCACATCCTAAGCAGAATCCAAATCCTAACCCTAGTGTAAGCCAAACTCTAACCCAAAACCAACCACAAATGTTTGCCAAACCTTGACCCTGAAACTAACCCTGAGCCTAACATGAACACGAACATAATCTGTCTCAAAAACCGAATAGTGTTAATATCTGCACACATTTCCAAGCATTTTTCATGGGAAACACCATGCAAACTAATGCTACCCACTAAAATAGGGGACCAGTCTGAACATGTGTTTTGAGAGCTCCTTGACTTACCACCTCCATTCCCTTTCAAGCAATTTTGTCAGAGAAAAACATTTCTCCAGAGCACTCACCTACAGCAATGGAAATCATCCTTGTTCCATTCACTGGCATAAGATATTTTACCAAAACTGCAATATTTCAGAGGACCCTCACTTTCACTGAACTTAAGTCTGATGCTGACGCTGCCACAGACACAAACAGAAACCGAAACACCGACGAACCCATACCAGCACAATCCCAACCTCCAAACCCGGTCTGAAAATTAAACCGATGGCTGACTTCAACCCAAACCCTCACACGAAATCTAACCCTAAACCTAACCCTAACCTTTGACCCAACCCTACCTCCAACCCTAACCTGAAACCTAACCCCAACGCCAACACCAACACTAAAGTCAACCCTCAAATTGACAGCAACCCTACACTCAACCACACGCCTAAACTTAACCCTAACAACAACCCTAACCCTAACCCTAACCCTTACCCTAACCCAAATCCTAGCCCCAACCCTACCACCAAGCCTAGCCCAAAACCTAACTGCAATCCCCACACCAACCCTAAACCCAACCCTAAATTTATACCAAACCTACACCAAACCACAGCCCTAAACTTCACCCTAATCCCAACCCTAACCCAAACCCTAACCCTAATCCTAACCCTAGCCCTAACCCTACCACCAACCCTCACCTGAAACCTAACCCCAAGTCCAACGCCAACCCTAAACACAACCCTCACCTTTTTACCATCCCTACAACAAACTGCAGCCCTAAGCTTAACCCTAATGCCAACGCTAAGAATATCCCTAACCCTTACCCTAAACCCAGACCCAACCCTACCACGAACCCTAGTCTGAACCCTAACACCAAACCCAACGCCAAGCCTAAGCACAACCCTCAGCTCTATACCGACCCTGCACCCAAACACAGCATGAAACTTAACCCTAAAACCAACCCTTCCTCTAACCCTAACCCTAACCATAACCCTGACACTGAGCTAACCTTCACATCGTTGGTTTCATAAACTGAGAAATGGACCTGGTCCACACGCGACCTTACCTTTTTTTAGGTGAAAACGGCATTGTCAAACGTATCTCACCTTATTCTTAAATTTTTTTTTTACGTGAGCAGGCACCGGGAATCAAACCCAGGTCCTCTGGCATAGCAGGCAAGCATTCTTGCCTGCTGAGCCACTGTGGCCCGCCCTCACCTTATTCTTGCTGAGAAATTCAGTGAACTGGTTTGTAGAACTGAGCGACATTCTGGCTCCATTCATTTGGATACACGTCTTGCGTGAAGACTAGCATTTTCACAGAAAACTCAACAATTGCTATGCAAATCCCTTACCTAACACTGTTCTGAAAGCTAAGGGGCTTATTGCATCCATTCACTTCTGTATTAGTTAGGGTTCTGTAGAGAAACAGAATCAACAGGGAACACTTGCAAATATAAAATTTATAAAAGTGTCTCACGTGACCGCAGGAATGCAGATTCCAAAATCCACAGGGCAGGCTGTGAAGCCGATGACTCTGATTGATGGTCTGGATGAATTCCACAGGAGAGACTCACCAACCGAAGCAGAAATGGAGACTGTATCCTCTTAATCGTCCTTTAAAGGCGTCTCATGATTAGATTAAGCATCACTCATTGTAGAAGACACTCCCCTTTGGCTGATTACACATGGAACCAACTGTGGGTGCAGCTGATGTGATCATGTTCTAATTCTATGAAATGTTCTCATTGCAACAGACAGGCCAGCACTTGCCCAACCAGATCCACAGATACCAGAACTTGGCCAAGTTGACACTTGTCCCTGACCATGACAGTTCACCCCTTGTCAACTTAGCAGCTATATATATATATCACCTTAAACCATACTTAATTTCCAAAGAAATCAATAAAGCACACATTTTTTTCTTTTACCTGACAATATTGAATTGTCCTGCATATACTGGAGACACATTAAATCTCTCCAGAATAGGGTGCAAATCCTTGGGCAACTTTCATTCGTAAACTTGATATCTTACAACTTAATTAGTATAAACATGAACAAAACAGTATTACAGTCCTCGTTTCTGTAACTGATCACATGGTCGAAGTTCATATTTATCACTACCTTCTTCCACTACCCATTCCATGTTCCCTTTACCCTCAGCAAGCACTTCAGCTGGCCATGGTTCTTTGCCTGGTGGGGTGACCCAAACCTTCATTCCTGAAGTTTCAGAGCCATTAGTAGACCTGCCTGGATTGCATTTTTGCAGTTTTCCATTGATTCTAATCACAGGGCATGATAGTACTAAAAGACACCCTAGGGGATCTCCTATATTCCAAGAAAACTCTTCTTTACCTCCATTATGTAGTTGCAGACCTACTTCCTTCTGATATTCAGGGTCAATTACCCCAGACAATAATGTAATCCCCTTCTTGACTTGTTGATCCAGAGGTATAAGTAGCCCAAAGTGACCAGGTGGCAGTCTTAACTTCCAGTTCAGTGGAATCATTGTTTCTCCTGGAGGAAGCACACCCCGTTTTGGAACTAAAACCTGTAGACAAGCAGAGCTCAGGGTAGCAGGGACAGGAAGCAAAAATTTTCCTAGTGGATCACTGGGGGTAATAGTGAGTGGTACCACACCCGTTTCCACCCATTAGTTCCTGGACCCATGGATCCTGGCTATGGGAGAAACAGCACCATACAGTGGATGCTGATTCAGAGCATATACAGCTTCCTGGAGAACATTACCCCAGCCTTTCAAGGTATTGACACCTAGTCGGCACGGTAATTGAGTTTTCAAAAGGCCATTCCACCGTTCTATCAATCCAGTTGCCTCTGGATGATGGGGAACATGATAAGACCAGAGAATTCCATGAGTATGTGCCCATTCCCACACTTCATTTGCTGTGAAGTGTGTTCCTTGATCTGAAGCAATGCTATGTGGAATACCATGATGGATAAGGCATTCTGTAAGCCCACGGATGGTAGTTTTGGCAGAAGCACTACATGCAGGGAAAGCAAACCCATATCCAGAGTGTGTGTCTATTCCAGTTAGAACAAATCGATGCCCCTTCCATGAAGGGAGTGGTCCAATGTAATCAACCTGCCACCATGTAGCTGGCTAGTCACCTCGGGGAATGTTGCCATATCAGGGGCTAAGTGTGGGTCTCTGCTGCTGGCAGATTAGGCACTCAGCAGTGGCTGTAACCAGGTCAGCCTTGGCAAGTGGAAGTCCATGTTGCTGAGACCATGCATAACCTCCATCCCTACCACCATGACCACTTTGTTCATGAGCCCATTGGGCAATGACAGGAGTTGCTGGGGAAAGAGGCTGACTGGTATCCACAGAACGGGTCATCTTATCCACTTGATTATTAAAATCTTCCTCTGCTGAAGTCACCTTCTGTTGTGCATTCACATGGGACACAAATATCTTCATGTTTTTAGCCCACTCAGAAAGGTCTATCTGCATACTTTTTCCCCAGATTTCTTTGTCACCAATTTTCCAATTATAGTCTTTCCAAGTCCCTGACTAGCCAAACCATTAGCAACAGCCCATGAGTCAGTATACAAATGCACCTCTGGCTAGTTTTCTTTCCAAGCAAAATGAACAACCAGGTGCACTGCTCGGAGTTCTGCCCACTGAGAGGATTTCTCCTCACCACTGTCCTTCAAGGACACCCCAGAAAGAGGTTGTAATGCTGCAGCTGTCCACTCTCAGGTGGTACCTGTATATCATATGGAACCATCTGTAAACCAGACCTGAATTTTCTCTTCCTCAGTCAATTCACTGTAAGGAACTCCCCAAAAGGGCATAGCTCTGGTCTGGGAAAGAGAAGGTAATGTGGCAGGAGTGGAAACCACGGGCATTTGTGCTACTTCTCCATGTAACTTATTTGTGCCTTCAGGACCTGCTCTGGCTCTATCTCATATATACCATTTCCATTTTACAATAGAGTGCTGCTGTGCATGCCCAATTTTATGGCTTGGTGGGTCAGACAACACCCAGCTCATGATAGATAACTCAGGTCTCATGGCAACTTGGTGGCCTATGGTTAAGCGTTCAGTCTCTATTAAGGCCTAGTAGCAGGCCAAAAGCTGTTTCTCAAAAGGAGAGTCATTATCTGCAGCAGATGGTAAGGCTTTGCTCCAAAATCTTAAGGGTCTCTGTTGTGATTCTTCTATAGAGGCCTGCCAAAGGCTCTAGAGAGCATCTCTATTTGCCATTAACACTTCCAGCACCATTGGATCTGTTGGATCATATGGCCCAAGTGGGAGAGCAGCTTGTAAAGCAGCCTGAACCTGTCGAAGAGCTTCCTCTTGTTCAGGTCCCCACTGAAAATTAGCAGCTTTTCTGGTCACTTGATAAATGGGCTGGAGTAGTACACCCAAATGAGGAATATGTTGTCACTAAAATCCAAAAAGACCAACTAGGTGTTGTGCCTCTTTTTTGATCGTAGGAGGGGCCAGGTGCAGCAACTTATCCTTCACCTTAGAAGGGATATCTCGACATGCCCCACACCACTGGACACCTAGAAACTTCACTGAGGTGGAAGACCCCTGTATTTTTGTTGGATTTATCTCCCATCCTCTGACACGCAAATTCCTTAACAATAAATCTAGAGTAGTTGCTACTTCTTGCCCACTAGGTCCAATCAACATGATATCATCAATATAATGGACCAATGTGATGTGTTGTGGGAGGCAGAAATGATCAAGGTCTCTGCAAACAAGATTATGACAAAGGGCTGGAGAGTTGATATACCCCTGAGGTAGAACAGTGAAAGTATATTGCTGGCCTTGCCAACTGAAAGCAAACTGTTTCTGATGGTCCTTACTAATAGCTATTGAGAAAAAAGCATTTGCCAGATCAGTAGCTGCATACCCGGTACCAAGAGATGCATTGATTTGCTCAAGCAATGATACCGCATCTGTAACAGCAGCTGCAATTGGAGTTACCACCTGGTTGAGCTTATGATAATCCACTGTCATCCTCCAAGACCCATCTGTTTTCTGCACAGGCCAAATAGGAGAGTTGAACGGGGATGTGGTGGGAATCACCACCACTGAATCTTTCAAGTCCTTAAGAATGGCGGTAATCTCTGCATTCCCTCTAGAAATCGGTATTGCTTCTGATTTACTATTTTGCTTGGTAGGGGCAGTTCTAGTGGCTTCCACTTGGCCTTTCCCACCATAATAGCCCTCACTGCACGAGTTAGAGAGCCAACGTAGGGATTCTGCCAGTTGCTCAGTATGTCTATGCCAATTATACATTCCAGAACTGGGGGAAAAAACCGAGGGCCCACTGGACCCACTGTGAGACGGACCTGAGCTAAAACTCCATTGATCTCCTGGCCTGCGTAAGCCTCCACTCTGACTGGTGGTCCAGAGTGACATGTGGTTCCCCTGGAATTAATATCACTTCTGAACCAGTGTCTAATAATCCCCAAAATATCTGATCATTTCCTTTTCCCCAATGCACAGTTACCCTGGTAAAAGGTCGTCGGTCTCTGTGGGCAAAACTTGGAGGAAGATTAACAGTACAAATTTGTGGCAGTGTAACAGGTTTCTCCCCCAAAGGGACCTGGCCTCCCCTTCATTCAAGGGGCTCTGGGTCTGTAAACTGTTTCAAGTCTGGAAATTGATTATTGATTAAGGGGCCATGACTCTGTGTTTTTGTAATTCAGGTTAGACTTCTGTTCACTTGACCTAGAACTCTTTTGTTTATACAGCTCAAACAAGAATTTAGTAGACTGCCCTTCTATTGTAGTTCTAGGTACCACATGATTTCCTAGCCAATGCCACAAATCTCTGCGTGTCATATAATTTTGATGCTTGCTTTGAGTTTGCTGTCTATTACAATAGCCATGTCTACCCTGTCCTTGGTGATTAAGTCCTGCCACCTGGCTTCTGCCAACTCGGGATCCTGTCATTCCCATTGTGTTTAAGGATTCCAGCTCAGTGACAGCAGTTCCTACAGTAATATCTGCCTACATAGAAGTGCAACCACAGAGCTCTTTAGGGATGATGATGCTAGTCTCACTAATTTATTTCTCACTGTTCTGGTAAAAGGTGCATCTTCCAGACATTCCTGGGGTGTAAGAGCAGGCTTTGCATGATAAATCCACTCTAACATTCCAATCTCTCTAAGCCTCTGGATCCCCTCATCTACATTATACCAGGGAAGTTCTGGCATTTCACCCTCAGGTAATGTTGGCCACCTTTTGATCCATGTTTCAACCAACCATCCAAACAAACTGTTAATACCTTTTCTAACCACTCAAGCTATAACATTGAATGCAGGATCTCTGCTTAGTGGGGCCATATCAATAAATTCAGCCTGATCCAGCCTTATATTCCTCCCACCATTATCCCACACTCTTAAAATCCATTGCCACACATATTCCCCTGATTTCTGTCTATATAAATTGGAAAACTCACACAGTTCTTTTGGAGTATAACATAGCTCCTCATGTGTGATACTTTGTACCTCACATTTAGGGGCCTGTTGGGACTTTAGTCTAGTTATAGGTCTAGAAGAAATGAGGGTGGTGGGGGTGGGTATGAAAAGAATTAGAAATATCTTCCAAGCCATTTGCTTCAGGGCTTTCATTTGCAGTTTCATCTGTTGAAACAGGATTAATCACTCTAGGGCTAATCCCTTCAGGAGGAGGTTAGGTGGCTAATTCCTCAAGGCAGGCTGGAGGTGGGGCGGTCATGTCCTCAGGGAAAACTATTACAGACTTATCTAGAGAAGGCTCAGCATGATCTAGGGCTTCAACCTCACCCCTGACATCATTATCAATCCATATGTCACCATCCCATTTTTCAGGGTCCCACTCCTTTCCAGTCAATGCCCTCACTTTAATGGCAGACACCATGCAAGACTATGATTTCAGTTTACGTTGTAAAGTTGCTACTCTAACAATAAGATTCTGAATCTGATTTTCAGAGATCTCAAGTCTACAGCTACAGGAAATAAGATTTTCCTTCAGGATACTCATAGAAACGTCTACATCTGTCAGATGGCACTTAAACTTCTTGTTTGAAGTCTTAAGCCCATCCCTTTCACCCTTAATGTAGCCAGTGTATCTAACAACAACCAACCAACGTCTCTATACCTCTTATTTCTACAAAACTCTGTAAAGGTGTCAAAAACATTATCCCCCAGAGTCTGGCTTCGTACAAGCAAAGAATTAGGAGAATCGAATGATGATATTTCAACTATCTCTTTTGCCAACTCACCCCATGGATTGGGAGTGTCATTCTGATTATGGGAATCAGAGTCCTTAGTGTCTCTGAGTCCAGTCAGAGTAGAAAACCATTCATAAAAAACCATTTTTAAGATTCTGTTTCTTAAGAACCTCTCCTGGGACCAAGATGTATTAGTTAGGGTTCTCTAGAGAAACAGAATCAACAGGGAAAACGTGCAAATATAAAATTTATAAAAGTGTCTCACATGACCACAGGAATGCAGAGACCAAAACCCACAGGGCAGGCTGTGAAGCTGACGACTCTGATGGATGATCTGGATCAACTCCACAGGAGAGGCTCACCAACCGAAGCAGGGATGGAACCTGTCTCCTCTGAATCCTCCTTAAAAGACTTTCCGTGATTAGATTAAGCATCATTCATTGCAGAAGACACTCCCATGCAGCTGACGTGATCATGATCTAATCCTATGAAATATCCTCATTGCAACAGACAGGCCAGCACTTGCCCAACCAGATAAACATGTACCACAACTTGGTCAAGTTGACACATGTCCCTGACCATGACACCATCCATGCATTTTTTGGACTGAAAGTACTTTCTTCAGAGGAAACTACCCTTAACCTAACCTAAGCCTATCACTAGCACTCCCCGTAAATGTACAGCAACCTCAATAACGATGACCTACATAAACCTACATCAAGCTTCACACCAATCTTAATCTTACCCTAAGCAGAATCCAATTCCTAGCCCTAGCCTAAGCAGAACTCTAACACACAACCAACAATGCTTGCCGAACCTTCACCCTGAACCTAACCCTGAGCCTCACACGAACATGAACGTGATCTGTCTCAAAAACCGAGCAATATTAATATCGGCACACATTTCCAAGCATTTTCAAGGAAAACACCACTGCAAACTAATGCTACCCAGTAAAATAGGAGACCCGTTTGTACATATGTTTTGAGAGCTCATTGACTTACCAGCTCCATTCACTTTCAAGCAGTTTTGCGGCAGAAAAAAAGGCATTTCTGTGGAGCACTCACCTACAACAATGGAAACCATGACCTTAACATGTTTGGAAAACTTAGAATCACCCTGGTTCCATTCACTGGTGTAAGATTTTTTTGCCAAAACTGCAATATTTCAGGGAACGCTCACTTTCACTTAATTTGAAAGTGACACTAATGCCACCAGAAACACAAAAAGAAACTGAAACACTAAAGAAACCATACCAGCTCAAATCCCAACCACTAAACCTGGTATGAAAATCGACCCGATGTCTGACTTCAACCCAAACCCTCACACTAATTCTAACCCTAAACCTAACCCTAACTCTAGACCCAACCCTACCTCCAACCCAAACCCGAAACCTAACCCCAACCCCATCACCAATCTTAAATCCCAACCCTCAAATTTATAGCAACCCTATACCCAATCACACCCCTAAACTTAACCTGACACCAACCCTAACCCAAAACCTATCCCTTACCCTAACCCTAACCCTAGCCCCTACCCTATCACCAACCCTAGTCCAAGCAATAACCGCAAACCCCACACCAACCCTAAATGCAACCCTCAATTTTTCTCGAAACCTAAACCAAACCGAAGTCCTAAACTTAACCCTAATCCTAAACCTAACCCTAACCTTAATCCTAGCTCCAACCCTACCACCAACCCTCGTCCAAAACTTGAACCCAACACCAACGCTAACGCTAAACACAACCCTTGACTTTTTACCGACCCAGCACCAAACTGCAGCCCTAAACTTAACCTTAACACCAACACTAAGCCTAACCCTAACCCTAAACCTGACCCTAAACCTAGACCCAACCCTACTACAAACACTAGCCACAACCCAAACCCCAAACCAAAGCCAACCTTAAGCACAACCCTCAGGTTTATACCGACCCTGAAACCGAACACAGGCTGACACGTAACCCTGAACCCAACCCTTTCTCTAACCCTAACCCTAACCCTAACCCTGACACTGCTGCTTGCCTTAGCATAATTGGTTTCAGAAATTGACAAATGGACATGCTCCACAGGCGATCATACTTAATTTTAGGTTAAAACGGCATTGTCCAACATATCTCACTTTATTCTTGCTGAAAGAGTCTGTGAACAGGTTTGGAGAACTGAGTGTCATTCTTGTTCCATTCATTAGGATACAAGTCTTGCATGAAAACTAACATTTTCACAGAAAACTTGACAATTGCCATGCAAATGCCTTACTAATGCTGTTTTGAAAGCTAAGGGGCTTATTGAATCCATTCGCTTCCAAGCATTTTTTGGACTGAAAGTACTTTCTTCAGAGGACAATATTCTTAACCTAACCAAAACCTATCACTATCACTCCCCGTAAATGTACAATGACCTCAAAAACGACGTCCTACACAAATCTACGCCAAGCTTCTCACCAATCTTAATCACACCCTAAGCAGAATCCAAATCCTAACCCTAGCCTAAGCAGAACTCTAACCCACAACCAACCACCAATGCTTGCCAAACCTTCACGGTGAACCTAACCCTGAGCCTCACACGAACATGAACATGATCTGTCTCAAAGTCCGAGCAATATTAATATCGGCACACATTTCCAAGCATTTTTCATGGAAAATAACACTGCAAACTAATGCTACCCAGTAAAATAGGAGCCCAGTTTTGAGAGCTCATTGACTTACCAGCTCCATTCACTTTCAAGCAGTTTTGTCAGAGAAAAATGACATTTCTGCGGAGCACTCACCTACAGCAATGGAAATCATGACCTAAACATTTTTGGAAAACTTAGAATCATCCTGGTTCCATTCACTGGCGTAAGATTTTTTTTGCCAAAACTGCAATATTTCAGGGAACCCTCACTTTCACTTAATTTAAATGTGACACTAATGCCACCACAAACACAAACAGAAACTGAAACACAAAAGAACCCAAGCCAGCACAAATCCCAACCTCCAAACCCAGTCAAACATCGACTCGATGTCTGACTTCAGCCCAAACACTCACAGTAACTCTAACCCTCATGCTAGACCCAACCCTACCTCCATCCCAAACCCGAAATCTAACCCCAACCATAAACCCAACCCTCAAATTTATAGCAACCCTACACCCAACCACAATGCTAAATTTAACCCTAACACAAACACTAACCCTAACCCTAACACTTGCCCTAACCCTAACACAAGCTCCAACCCAACCACCAGCCCTAGCCCAAACCCTAACCGCAAACCCTACAGCAACCCTAAACCCAACCCTCAAATTTACCCCAAATCTGCATGAAAACCCATCCCTAAACTTAACCCTAATTCCAACCCTAACCCTAACCCTAGCCCCAACCCTACCACCAACCTTCGTCTGAAACCTGATCCCAACCCCAGCACCAACCCTAAACACAACCCTTGACTTTTGACCAACCCTGCACCAAACCACAGCCCTAAACTTAACCCTAACACCAACACTAAGCCTAAGCCTAACCATGACCATAACCATAACCATAACCATAAACGTAGACCCAGCCCTACCGTGAACACTCGCCTGAACCCTAACCCCAAACCCAAAGCTAACCCTAAGCACAACCCTCAGCTTTATACCAATCGTGCCCCCCAATGCAGCCCAAAATGTAAGCCTAACCCCAACCCTTCCTCTAACCCTAACCCTAACCCTAACTCTGACACTGACGCTAGCCTTCACATCATTGGTTTCAGAAACTGAGAAATGAACCTGGTCCACACACGACCATACATATTTTTAGGTTAAAATGGCATTGTCCAACATATCTCACCTTATTCTTGCTGAAAAAGTCAGTGAACGGGTTTGTAGAACTGAATGACATTCTGGCTCCATTCGTTTGGATACATGCCTTGCGTGAAAACTAGCATTTTCACAGAAAACTCAACAATTGCTAAGCAAATCCCTTACCTAATGCTGTTTTGAAAGCTAAGGGGCTTATTGGATCCATTCGCTTCCATGCACTTTTTGGACTAAAAGTTCTTTCTTCAGAGATCACTAGGCTTAACCTAACCTACACCTAACACTAAGACTCCCCGTAAATGAACAACGACTTCAAAACCGATGACCGACAAAAACCTACGCCAAGTTTCTCATCAATCTTAATCACACCCTAAGCAGAATCCAAATCCTAACCCTAGCCTAAGCCAAACTCTAACCCACAACCAACCACCAATACTTGCCAAACCATCACCCTGCACCAAACCCTGAGCCTAACATGAACATGAACATAATCTGTCTCAAAAAACAAGCAATATTAATATGTGCACACATTTCCAAACATTTTTCATAGAAAACACCGCTGCAAACTAATGCTACCCGGTAAAATAGAACCGTTTGTACATGTGTTTTGAGAGCTCAGTGACTTACCAGCGCCATTCTCTTTTGAGCAATTTTGTCAAAGAAAAACTGCATTTCTGGGGAGCACTTACGTACAGCAATGGAAACCGTTACCTAAACATGTTTGGTAAACTTAGAATCATCCTAGTTCCATTCACTGGTGTAAGATTTATTACCAAAATTGCAATATTTCAGAGAACCCTCACTTTCACCTAATTTAAATGTGACACTTACACCACCACACACACAAACAGAAACAGAAACACTGTAGAATCCATACCAGCACAAATCCCAACCTCCAAACCCGGTCCGAAAATCCACCCAATGCCTGACTTCAACCCAAACCCTCACACTAACTCTAACCCTAAACCTAACCCTAACCCTAGACCCAACCCTACCTCCAACCTGAAACCGAAATCCTAACCCCAACCCCACACCAATCCTCAACCCAACCCCCAAATTTACTCCAAACCTACACCAAACCGCAGCCCTTAACTTAACCCTAATCCCAACCCTAACCATAACCCTAACCCTAAACCTAAACCTAACCCTTCATCATTACAGCAACCCAAACCCTAATCCTAACCCTACCTCTGACCCTAGCCCCAGCCATACCACCAATCCTAATCTGAACACTAACTCCATCCCCAACACCAACCCTTAACACAAAACTCAACTTTATACCAACCCTACACCCAACCACTGCCTTAAACTTCACCTTAACACCAACCCAAACCCTAATCCTAACCCTAACCTAACCCAAAACCTTGTCCCAACTCTATCACCAACCTTAACCCAAACCCTAACCCAAACCCCAATACACCAACCCTAAACATAACCCTCAAATTTACACCAACCCTACACACAATTGCAGCCCTAAACTTCACCATAACACCCAGATAACCCTAACACAAACCCTAACGCTGGTCTGAACCCTACCACCAACCCTAACCCGAACCCAAACCCCAACCCCAGCTCCAACGGAAAACACAACCCTCAACATTATACCAACACTACACACAACTGCAGCCCTAAACTTGACCCTTACACCAATGCTAACCCTAACCCTAACCTTACCTCCAACCCTACCACCAATCCTAACCTGAACCCTAACCCCAAACTCAACACCAACCCTCAGCACAACCCTCAACTTTATACCAACCTTACACCCACTAAGGCCCTAAACTTCACCCTATACTAACCCACACCCTAACCCTAACACTAGCCTTAACCTTAACCTTAGCCCCAACCCTACCACCAATGCTGACAATATCCCTTAACAGCAACACCAACTCTAAATACAACCCTCAATTTTTACCAACCCTACACCCAACCGTAGCCTAAACTTCACCTAACACCACCCTCACCCTAACCATAACCACAACCCTTACCCTAAACCTAGCCCCAGCCCTACTACCAGCCCTAACCTGAACACTAACCCCAACCCCAACCCCAACCTTAAACACAACCTTCAACTTTATACCAACCCTACATGAATCCGCAGCATTCAGCTTCACCCTATAACCAACCCTAAACCTACCCCTAACCCTAGCCCCAATACTATGAGCAACCCGAACCCGAACCCTAACTGCAACCCCAATAACAACCCTAAACACAACACTCAACTTTATACCAACCCTACACCCAACCGCAACAATAAACTTCAACCTAGCACCAGCACAAACCCTAACCCTATCCCTAAACCAAACCCTTGCCCCAACCGTAACACCAACCTTAATATGAACCCTAACACCAATCCCAACCCGAAAACCAACCTTAAACACAACCCTCAACTATATAAGAACCCTACACACAACAGCAGCCCCAAACATTACCCTAACACCAACACTAATCCTAAACATTACGCTAACCATAAACCTAGTCACACTACCAACAACCCAAAACTGAACCTTAACCCAAACACCAACCCTAAACAGAACCCTCAACTTTATAACAACCTTTCACCCAACTACAGCCCCAAACTTCACTCTTACATCAACCCAAATCCTAGCCCTAACCCTAACCCTAAGCCTAACCCTAGACCCAACCCTACTACCAATCCTAATCCGAACACTAACTGCAACACCAACCCTTAACAGAAAACTAACTTTATACCAGCCCTACACACAAGTGCCGCCCTAAACTTCACCTTAACACCAACCCAAACCCTCATCCTAACACTAACCTTACCAAAAACCTTGCCCAAACCCTATTGCCAACCCTAACCTGAAACTTAACCCCAACCCCAACAACAACCCTAAACACAACCTTCAACGTTATACCAACCCTACACACAACCGCAATCTTAAACTTCACCCTAACACCCACCCTAACCCTAACCCTAACCCTAGCCCTGGTCTCAAGTCTATCATCAATCCTAACCTGAACCCTAACCCCAACCCCAGCTCCAACCCTAAACACAACCCTCAACTTTATACCAGCCGTACACCTAACTGCAGCCCTTAACTTCACCCTTATACTAACCCTCAACCTAACCCTAACCCTAACCCTAACCTCAACACAAACCCCAACACTACCATCAACCCTGACCCGATCCCTAACCCCAACAGCAACATCAACCCTAAATACAACCTTCAACTGTTTACCAACACTACACCCAACTGCAGCCCTAAACTTCACCCTAACACAAACCATAACCCTAACCCTGACCCTTACCCTAACCCTAGACACAACCCTACCACGAACCCCAAACCGAACACTAACCCCAACACCAACACCAACAGTAAACACAACCCTCAAATTTATACCAACCTTACAACCATCCACAGCCCTCAGCTTCACCCTAAAACCAACCCTAACCCTAACCCCAACTCTAATACTTACCCTAACCCTAGACACAACCCTACCACCATCCCTAACCAGAATCCTAACCCCAACCCCAACACCAACCCTAAATACAACCCTCAACTTTACATCAACCCTACACCCCTCCACAGCCCTCAGCTTCACCCTAACATCAACCGGAACCCTAACCCATTCTCCTACCTATAGCCTACCACCAGCCGTAACCCAATCCCAAACTCCAACAGCAACACCAACCCTAAACACAACTCTCAACTTTTTAATAACCCTACACCCAACTGCAGCCCTAAACTTCACCCTAACAACAAACCTAACCCAAAACCTAACCCTAACCCTAAACCTAAACCTAGCCCCTAACCCTACCACCAACCCTAACCTGAAACCTTACCCCAACCCCGACAACAAAACTAAATGCAACCCTCAACTTTATACCAACCCTTCACCCAACTGCAGCCTGAAACTTCACCCTTACACCAACGGTAACCCTTAACCTAACCCTAACCCAAACCCTAGCCCCAACCATACCATCAATGCTAATTCGAACCCTAACCCCAATCCCAATGTGAAAACCAACCCTAACCACAACCTTCAACTATATACCAACCCTACACCCAACAGCAGCCCAAAACTTCACCTTAACACCAACAGTAATCTTAACACTTACACTAAACCTAAATCGAGCCCAACACTACCAACAACCATAACCTGAATCATGACTTCAACTCGAACACCAACCCTAAACACAACCCTCAACTTTACATCAACCCTACACCCAATCACAGCTCTAAACTTCACCCGAACATCAACCCAAACCCTAACCCGAATTCAAACCCTAAACCTAGCCCCAAACCTACCACCAACCCTAACCCGAAACCTTACCTCAAAACCAAAACCAACTCTGACCCAAACCCTCAACTTTATACCAATCTTACACCCAACTGCAAACTAAAACTTCACCCTAACACCAACCCTAACCCTAACCCTAACCCTACCACTTACCTGAACCCTAGCCCAAACATACCACCAAACCTAACCTGAACCTGAACCCCAAACCCAACCCCAACCCTAAACACAACCCTCAACTTTATATGAACTCTACACCCATTCGCAGCCCTCAGCTTCACCCTAACACCAACCCTAACCCTAAACCTAACAGTAATCCTAACCCGATCTCTTGCCCATTGCCTGCCACCAACCCTAACCCGAAACTGAACTCCAACAGCAACACCAACCCTAAACACAACCCTCAACTTTTTACCAACCCTACATCCAGCTGCAGCACTAAACTTCACCCTAATACCAACACTAAGCCTAACCCTAACCCTAAACCTAGTCCCAACCCTACCACCAACCCAAACCCAAAATCTTACTCCAACCCCAACAACAAAACTAAACACAACCCTCAACTTTATACCAACCCTTCACCCAACTGCAGCCTGAAACGTCACCCTTACACCAACCCTAACACTAAACCAAACCCTAGCTCCAACTTTACCAGCAACCCTAATGTGAACCCTAACCGCAACCCCAACATCAACCCTAAAAACAACCCTCAACTTTATGCCAACCCTACACTCAACCAAAGCCCTAAACTTCACCCTAACATCAACCCAAACTTTAACCATAACCTTAACCCTAACACCAATCCTAAGCACAGCACTCAATTTTATACCAATCCTACACCCAACTGCAGCCATAAAATTCATCCTAACACCTACCCAAACCCTAAACCTAACCCTAACCCAAACCCTTGCTCCAACCGTAACACCAACCGTAACGAACCATAACCCCAATCCCAATTCGAAAACCAACCCTAAACACAACCCTCAACTATATACCAACCCTACACCCAACAGCAGCCGAAAACTTCACCCTAACACCAACACTAATCCTAACCCTTAGGCTAACCCTAAACCCAGTCCAACACTACCAACAACCTTAACCTGAACCATAACACCAACACCAACACCAACCCTGAACACATCACTCAACTTTATATCAACCCTACCCCCAATCACAGCCCTAAACTTCACCCGAAATCAACCCTAACCCTGACCAGAACCCAAAACCTAGCCCCAAACCTTCCACCACCCCTAACCCGAAACCTTACCCCAACTCCAACCCCAACACTGACCACAACCCTCAACTTTATACAAGCCCTACACCCAACTGCAACCCTAAATTTCACCCAAACACCAACCCTAATCTTAACCCTAATCCTACCCCTTACCCTAACCCTAGCCCCAACCCTATCACCAACCCTAACCCGATTACTAACCCCTACCCAAACACCAACTCTAAACACAACCCTCAACTTTCTACCAAACCTGCACCCATCTGCAGCACTCAGCTTCACCTTAAAACCAACCCTAACCCTAATCCTAACCTAATACTTACCCTTACCCTTGATCCAACCCTAACATCAACCCTAAACCGAACCCTACCTCAAACCTAATCCAAACCCTAAACACAACCCTCAACTTTACACCAAGCTTACACCCATTAGCAGCCCTCACCATAACCCTAACACCAACCCTAACCCTAACCCTAACTCTAACGCTTACTCTTGCCCCAAGCCTACCACCAATCCTAACCCGAAGCCTTAATGAACCCAATCACCAACCCTAAACACAACCCTTAGCTTTTTACCAACCCTACACCAAACCGCAGCCCTAAACTTCACCCTAACACCAAATCTAACCCTTACCTAACCCTAACCCTAACCCTAGCCCAAACCCTACCACCAACCCTGGCCCGAACCATAACCCCACACCAAATACAATTCTAAACACAACCCTCAAATTTATAACAACCCTTCACCCAACTACAGCACAAAACATCACCCTTACAGCAACCCAAACACTAACCCTAACTCAACCCTAACCCTAACCCTAACCCTAGCACCAATCCTAATCTGAACACAAACTCCAACCCCAAAACCAACCCTTAACACAAAACTCAACTTTATACCAGCCCTACACCCAAATGCCGCCCTAAACTACACCGTAACACCTACCCTAACCCTAACCCTAGCCCCAACCCTATCACCAACCCTAACCCAATTACTAACCCCAACACCAACACCAACCCTAAACACAACCCTCAACTTTATACTAACCCTACACCCATCCATAGGCCTCAGCTTCATCCTAAAATCAACCTTAACCTTAAACCTAACACTTACCCTAACCCTAGACCCAACCCTACAACCAACCCTAACCCGAACCATAACCCCAACCCCACCACCAGCCCTAAACACAACTGTCAACTTTATAACAACCTACATCCATCTGCAGCCCTCAGCTTCACTCTAACACCTAACCCAAACCCTAACCCTTACTCTTGCC
This sequence comes from Myrmecophaga tridactyla, assembly GCA_004026745.1. Classification (NCBI taxonomy): domain Eukaryota; kingdom Metazoa; phylum Chordata; class Mammalia; order Pilosa; family Myrmecophagidae; genus Myrmecophaga; species Myrmecophaga tridactyla. The sequence goes on along the minus strand of PVIY010019500.1, from coordinate 9,926 downwards.
CCTAGCATGCCACCAACCCTTACCTGATCCCGAATCCCAACAGCAACACCAACTGTAAATACAACCCTCGACTTTTTACAAACCCTACACCCAACCACAGCCCTATACTTCACCCAAACACCAACTCAAACCCTATTGCTATCCCTAAAACTGACACCAATCTTAAACACAACACTCAACTTTATACCCACCCTACACCCAACTGCAGCCATAAACTTCACCCTAACACCAACACTAATCCTAACCGTTATGCTAGCCCTAAGCCAAACCCCACACTACCACCAACCCTAACCAGAACCCTAGCCCGACCCCAATACCAACCCTAAACACAACCTTCAACTTTTATACCAACTGTACACACAACTGCAGCTCTAAACTTCACCCTAACACCAACCCTAACCCAAACCCTAACCCTAACCTTAGCCCCAACCCTACTATGAACCTCAACACCAGCACCAACAAGAAACCTAAACACAACCCTTAAATTTATAGCAACCCTTCACCCAACTACAGCCCCAAACTTCACCCTCACAGCAACACTATCCCTAACCCTAACCCTAACCCTAATCCTAACCCTAGCCCCAACCCTACCACCAATCCTTATCTGTACACTAACTCCAACCCCAACACCAAGTCTTAATACAAAACTCAACTTTATACCAACCCTACACCCAACCGCCACCCTAAACTTCACCTTAACACCAACCCAAACCCTAATCCTAACCCTAATTTAACCCCAAATCTTGCCCAAACCCTATCACCAACCCTAACTCGAAACCTAGCCCGAACCCCAACACCAACCCTGAACACAACCCTCATCTTTATACCAAACCTACACCCAACTGCAACCCTAAACTTCACCCTAACACAAACCCTAATCCTTACCCTAACCCTAGCCCCAACACTACCACCTACTCGAACCCAAACACTATAACCCCACCTCCAACACCAACTCTAAACACAGCCCTTAACTTTATACCAACCCTACATCCATCTGCAGCCCTCAACTTCACCCTAAAACCAACTGTTCTAGTTTGCTAGCTGTTGGAATGCAACACACCAGAGACGGATTGGCTTTTAATAAAAGGGGGATTTATTTTGTTAGTTCTTCAGATGAAAGGCAGCTAACTTTCCACTGAGGTTCTTTCTTACATGGGAAGACACAGGATAGTCTCTGTTGGCCTTCTCTCCAGGCCCCTGGGTTCCAACAACTTTCCCCAGGGTGACTTCTTTCTGCATCTCCAAAGGCCTGGGCTGAGCTGCGAGTGCTGAGATGAGGAATGCCAGCTGCTTAGGCTGTGCCATGTTGCGGTCTCTCATCCAAGCATTAGCCAATTAAGTCAAACGTCCTTCACTGCAGCAGGCACGCCTCCCAGCCGACTGCAGATGTAAATCAGCAACAGATGAGGTTCACGTACCATTGGCTCATGTCCGTAGCAACAAAATTAGGTACGCTCACCTGGCCAAGTTGACAACTGAATCTAACTACCACACCAACCTTAACCCTAAACCTGACCCTAACACTTACCCGAACCCTAGACCCAACCTTAACCCGAACCCTAACCCCAACACTAACACCAACCCTAAACACAACCCTCAACTTTATACCAACCCTACACCCATCTGAAGCCCTCAGCTTCACCCTAATACCAACCGTAACTCTAACCATAACCCTAACCCTAACCCTTACTGTTGCCCTAAGCCTACCACCAATCCTAACCCAAAGGTTAACTCCAAACTGAACACCAACCCTAAACACAACCCTCAACTTTTTACCAACCCTACAACAAACTGCAGCCCTAAACTTTTCCCTAAACCAAACGTAACCCTAAACCTAATCCTAACCCTAATCCTAATCTCAACCTTACCACCAATCCTGTCCCAAAACCTAACCCCAACCCCAACAACAACCATCAACACAACCCTCAACTTTATACCAACCCTTCAACCAACTACAGACCCAAACTGCACCCTTACAGCAACCCACACCCTAACCCTAATCCTCACCCTAACCCTAACTCTAGCCCCAACTTTACCACCAATCTGAATCCGAACACTAACTGCAACCCCAACACCAACCCTTTACAAAAAATTCAACTTTATACCAACCCTACACCCAAATGCCGCCCTCAACTTCACCTTAACACCAACACAAACCCTAATCCTAACCCTAACCTCACCCAAAACCTTGCCCCAACCCTTCACCAACCCTGACCCGAACCCTAACCAGAACCCCAACACCAACCCTAAAGATAACCCTCAACTTTATACCAACCCTACACATAACTGCAACCATAAACTTCACCCTAACACCAACCCTAACCCTAACACTAACCCTAGCCCTGGTCTCAACCTATCATCAACCCTAACCTGAACCCTAACACCAACCCTAGCTCCAATGCAAAACACAACGCTCAACTTTATACCAACCCTACACACAAACACACCACTAAACCTTACCCTTACACCAACGCTAACCCTAACACTAACCGTAACCCCAGCTCCAACCCTATCATCAATCCTAATCCGTACCCTAACCCCAAACCCAACAACATCCCGAAACACAACACCCAAACTTATACCAACCCTACACTGAATTGCAGCCCTAAACTTCACCCTTATACTAACCCTCACCCTAACCCTAACCTTACCCTTAAACTTAACCCTAGCCCCAACCCTACCAAGAACCCTAACCTGATCCCTAATCCCAAAAGCAACACCAACCCTAAACACAACCCTCAACTATATACTAACCCTACACCCAACAACAGCCGTAAACTTCACCCTAACACCAACACTAATCCTAAATGTTATGCTAACCCTAAACTTTAGCCCCAGCAGTACCACCAACCCTAAAACTAATCCTAACCCCAACACCAACACCAACCCTAAACACAGCCCTGAACTTTATATCAACCCTACACCAAATCACAGCCCTAAATTTCACCCAAACGCCAACCCTGACCCTAAACCTAACCCTAACCCTAACCCTAAACCTAGCCCAAACCTACCACCAACCCTAACCCGAACACTAACCCCAACCCCAACACCAACCCTGAACACAACCCTCAACTTTATACTAACCCTAAACCCAGCTGCAACCCTAAACTTCACCCTAACACAAACCCTAACCCTTACCCTAACCCTAAACCTTACCCTAGCCCTAGCCCCAACCCTACCACCAGCCTTAAACCAAACAGTAACCCCAACACCAACACCAACCCTAAACACAACCCTCAACTTTATACCAACCCTACACCCATCTGAAGCCCTCAGCTTCACCCTAAAACCAACCCTAACCCTAGCCCTAACCCTAACACTTACTGTAACCCTAGACCCAACCCTACCACCAACCTTTATCAGAACCTTAATCCCAACCCCACATGAACCCTAAACATCACCCTCAACTTTCTATCAACGTTTTACCCAATTGCAGCCCTAAACTTCACCCAAAAACCAACCCTAACCCTAACCTTAACCCTAACCCTAACCCTGCACCTAGCCCCAACCTTACCACCAACCCTAACCTCAATTCTTATCCCAACCCCAACACCAATCCTGAACACCACCCTCACCTTTGTACCAACCCTTCACTCAACTACAGCCCCAAACTTCCACCTTACAGCAACCCAAAGCCTAACCCTAACTCTAACCAAAACCCTAACCCTAGCCCCAACCCTACCACCAATCCTAATCTGAACACTAACTCCAACCCCAACACCAACAATTAGCACAAAACTCAACTTTATACCAGCCCTACACCCAACCGCTGTCCTAAACTTCACCTTAACACCGACCCAAACCCTAAAGCTAACCCTAACCCAAACCTTTGCCCCAACCGTACCACCAACACTAACACGAACCCTATCCCCAATCGTAATCCAAAAACCTACCCTCAACACAACCCTCAACTATATACCAATCCTACACCCAACAGCTGCCCTAAACTTCACCCTAACACCACACTAACCCTAAACCTAGCCCCAACATTACCACCACCCACAAGCCAAATCCTAAACCCAACCCCAACCATAAACAGAACCCTCAACTTTATATAAACCCTACACTTAATCGCAGCCCTAAATTTCACCCTAACACCAAACCTAAAACTAATCCTAATCCTAACCCTAAACCTAGCCCCAACCCTACCACCAACCCAACCTGAAACCTTACCTGAGGCCCAACACCAACCCTGAACACAACCCTCAACTTTATACCAACCCTATACCCACCTGCAACCCTAAACTTCACCCTAACACCAACCCTAATCCTCACCCTAACCCTACTCCTAACCCTTACCCTAACCCTAGCCCCAACCCTACCACCAACCCTAACCCGAACACTAACCCCATCCCCAACACCACCCTAAACACAACCCTCAACCTTATACCACCCTACACCCGTCCAAAGACCTCAGCTTCACCTTAACACCAACTCTAACCCTCACCCTAACCCTAACCCTAACCCTAACCCCAATCCTACCACCAACCCTAACCCGAACACTAACCCCAACCCCAACACCAACCCTAACACAAACCTCAACTTCTTACCAACCCTACACCCATCCGCAGTCCTCAGCTTCACCCTAAAACCAACCCTAAACCAAACACTAACCCTAACCCTAGCCCTAGACTCAACCCTACCACAAACCCTATCCTGAGCCCTAACCTAAACCCCAACAACAATCCTAAACACAACCCTCAACGTTATGCCAACCCTACACCCAAGCAAGGCCCCAAACTTCACCCTAACACCAACCTAAACCCTAACCCTAACCCAAACCCTTGCCCTAAACGTACCACCAATCCTAATCCAAACACTAACTCCATCCCCAACACCAACACTTAACACAACACTCAACTCTGTACCAACCCTACACCCATCCGCAGCCTTGAGCTTCACCCTAACCACAACCCTAACCCTAAGCCTAACCCTAATGCTAACACTTAATCTTGTCCCAAGTGTACCACCAATCCTAACCTGAAGTCGAACCCAACCTGAACACCAAACCTAAACACAACCCTCAAGTTTTTACCAACCCTACACCAAACCACAGCCTTAAATTTCACCCTTACAGCAATCAAAACCCTTACCCAAACACTAACCCTAACCATAGCCCTACACTCAACCCTACCACAAACCCTATTCCGAACCCTAACCTAAACTTCAACAACAACCCTAAACACAACCCTCAACTTCATACCAACCCTTCACCCAACTACTCCCCCAAACTTCACCCTTACAGCAACTCAAACCCTAACCCTAACCCTAACCCATGCCCCAACCCTACCACCCATCCTAATCCGAACACTAACTGCAACCCCAACACCAACCCTTAACACAAAACTCAACTTTATACCAACCCTACACCCAACCGTCACCCTAAACTTCACCTGAACACCAACCCAAACCCTAATCCTAACCCTAACCTATCCCAAAACCATGCCCAAACCCTATCACAAAACCTAACCCAAACCCCAACACCAACCCTAAACACAACCCTCAACTTTATACCAACCCTACACACAACTGCAGCCATAAATTTCAACCTAACATCAACCCAAACACTAACCCTAACCCTAACCCATACCCTTGCCCCAACCATAAAACGAAACCTAACACTAAAACTAATGCCAATCACAATCCAAAAACCAACCCTAAACAGAACCCTCAACTATATACCAACACTACACCCAACAGCAGCCCTAAACTTCATCCTAACACCAACCCTAATCCTAACCCTTACACTAACACTAAACCTAACCCCAACACTACCACCAACCCAACCTGAACCATAACCCCAACCCCAACCCCAAACCTAAATGCAACCCTCAACTTTATATCAACCCTACACCCAATCGTACCCCTAAACCTCACGCGAACACCAACCCAAATTCTAACCCTAACCCGAACCCGAACCCTAAACCTAGCCCCAACCAGACCACCAACCCTAACCTGAAACCTTACCCCAACCCAACACCAATTCTAAACACAACCCTGAACTTAGTACCAACCCTACACCCATCGCAGCCCTCAGCTTCACTCTCAAGCCAACCCTAACCCTAACCCTAACATTAACCCTAATCCTAGGCCAACCCTACCACCAACCCTAACCTGAACCCTAATCCCAACACCAACACCAACCCTAAACACAACCCTCAACTTTATACCAACCCTACACCCATCTGCAGCCCTCAGCTTCACCCTAACAGCAACCCTAACCCTAACCCTTACTCTTGCCCCAAGCCTACCACAAATCCTAACCCGAATCCTAACCCCACCCCAACACCAACCCTAAAGACAACCCACAACTTTTTACCAACCCTATACCAAACCGCAGCCCTAAACTTCACCCTAACACCAAATCTAACCCTAAGCCTAACCCTAGCCCTAACCCTAACCCTAGCCCCACCCTACCACCAACCCTATCCCGAACCCTAACCCCCACCCCAACAACAACCCGAAACACAAGCTTCAACTTTATACCAGCCCTACACCCAACTGCAGCCCTAAACTTCACCCTTATACTAACCCTCACCCTAACCCTAACCCTAACCTTAACCCTAGCCCCAACCCTACCACCAACCCTAAACACAACCCTCAACTTTATACCAACCCTACATCCAACCGCAGCCATAAACTTCAACCTAACACCAACCCAAACCCTCACCCTAACCCTAACCCAAACCCTTGCCCCGAACATACCACCAATCCTAACATGAAACTTAACTGCAATCCCAATAAGAAAACCAACCCTAAACACAACCCTCAGTATATACCAACCCTACACCCAACAGCAGCCCTAAACTTCACACTAACACCAACACTAATCCTAACCCTTATGTAAACCCTAAACCTAGCCCCAACACTACCACCAACCCTAACCCGAACCCTAACCCCAACACCAACCCTAAACACAACCCTCAACTTTACATCAACCCTACACCCAATTGCAGCCCTAAACATCACCCAAACCCTAACCCTAACTCTAACCCTAACCCTAATCCTAACCCAAACCCGAACTGGAACCCTAACCCGAATCCTAATCCCAACACTGAGCATAGCCTTGGCATAGTTTGTTTCAGAAACTGAGTAATGTACTTAGTCCACTTACGTCCATATATGTTTTTAGCGTCAAGCAGCATTCTCCAACAAATCTCACCTAATTCTAGCTGGAAAATGACTGTGAATGGGTTTTGAGTCTGAGTGAAATATTGGTTCCATTCATTTTGATGTATGTCTTCTGTGAATATTAGTATTTTCACAGAAAACTCAACAATTGCTATACAAATCCCTTGTCTAATACTGTTTTGAAGGCTAAGAGACTTAATGGACCTATTCACTTCCATGCATTTTTTGGACTGAAAGTGCTTTCTTCTGAGAACACTATTCTTAACCTAAACTGAACCAAAATCTATCAGTAACACTACCCCTAAACCTACAACAACCTCAAAACCAACAATAGGACGGGCCACGGTGGCTCAGCAGGCAAGAATGCTTGCCTGCCATGCCAGAGAACCCAGGTTCAATTCCCGGTGCCTGCCCATGTAAAAAATAATAATAATAATAAATTAAATAAAAATTTTTAAAAAAACAACAATAAAACCAAACCAACCCGAAGCTTCACATCAATCTTAATCCTACCCTAAGTATAACCCAAATCCTAACCCTTGCCTAAGCCTAACCTCTCAGCCACAAACTGACACTAATGCTATCTCTACATTAACACTAAACATAACCCTGGGCCTAACTCTAATATTAATGTAGTTTGTTTCAAAATTCGAGTAATAATCATATCTCCACATGTTTCCATGCATTTTTAATGGAAAACAGCATTGCAAAGTTATGTTTCCTAGTAAAATATGACAACAGATTGTAAATGTGCTTTGATAGCTCATTGACTTACCAGCTCCATTCACTTTCAAGACATTTTGTTGGTGAAAAACAGCATTTCTGCAGAGAACTCAACTACAGCTATGCAAACCATTACTAAACCTGTTTTGAAAACTTAAAATGGGCCTTGTTCCATTAACTGGCATAAGATTTTTTACAAAAACTGCAATATTTCAGAGAACCCTCACCTAAACTTAACTTCAACATAACACTAACGCAACCACAAACACAAACACAAACCAAAACCCCAATGAACCAATACCAGCACAAATCCCAACCTCCAAACCCAGTTCCAAAATAAAACCCAATCCTAACTCCAACCGAAACACTTACCATAACCATAACCCTAAGCCTAACCATATCCTTAACCCTAACCCTAGCCCCAACCCTAACCCCAACCCTAACCCTAACCCTAACCCTAACACAAACCCCAACACCAAATCTAAAACCAACCCTAAACTTGACACCAAACTTACACACAACTGCAACTCTAAACCTAACTCTACAACAACCCTAACACTGACCCTAACCCTAACCTTAACCTTAGCACCACCTCTAACCCCAACCCTAACCCTAACCACAACCACAACACCAAACCTACACCCAACCACAACCCTGAACCTTACCCAACCCCAACGCTAAACCTAACCCAAACCATAACCATAACCATAACCCTAGCCTCACACCTAACCCCAACACTAACCCTAACACCAACCCCAACACAAAAACCTAACCCCACCCTAGCCTTTATGCCAACCCTACATCGAACCACAATCCTAAACCTAACCCTAACCTCAAACCTAACCCTAAAATTCACCATAACTCTAACCCTATCTCTAACCCTAACACTGAGCCTAGCCTTAACATAATTTGTTTCAGAAACTGAGAAATGTACTTGGTCCACACACGTCCATACATATTATCGGCGTAAAACAGCATTGTCAAACAAATCTCACCTAATTCTAGTTGAAAAAAGTCTGTGAATATGTTTTGAGAGCAGACTGACATACTGGCTCCATTCATTCTGATGTATGCCTTGCGTGAAAACTAGCTTTTTTACAGAAAACTCAACAATTGCTGTGCAAATCTCTTACCTAATATTGTTTTGAAGGCTAAGAGACTTAATGGATCCATTCACTTCCATGCACTTTTTGGACTGAAAGTACTTTCTTCAGAGAACACCATTCTTAACATAAACTTCATTTGAACCTTACAATAACACTACCCTTAAAGGTACAACACCCCTAAATCTAATAACAAACCCAAACAAACCTGAAGCTTCACACCAGTTGTAATCCCACCCTAAGCAAAATCCAAACCCAAGCCCTAGCCTAAGCCTACCCCTAACCCACAACCTAACACTAATGCTATCCCTATATTAACCCTAACCCTAAGCCTGAGCCAAAAACTAACATTAACATAATCCCGTTCAAAAACCATGCAATAAAATAAAACATGCAATAATAATATCTCCACACATTTCCATGCATTTTTAATGATTTTTTTATTAATTAAAAAAAATTAACAACAAACAAAACAATAACATGTCATTCCATTCTACATATATAATTAGTAATTCTTAATATCATCACATAGTTGCATATTAATCATTTCTTAGAACATTTGCATCAATTTAGAAAAAGAAATAAAAAGACATCAGAAAAAGAAATAAAATGATAATAGAGAAAAAATAGTTATACATACCATACCCCTTACCCCTCGCTTTCATTTACCACTAGCATTTCAAACTAAATTTATTTTAACATTTGTTCCCCCTATTATTTATTTTTATTCCATACATTCTACTCGTCTGTTGATATGGTAGATAAAAGGAGCATTAGACACAAGGTTTTCACATTCACAGAGTCACATTGTGAAAGCTATATCATTGTTCAATCATCATCAAGAAACATGGCTACTGGAACACAGCTCTACATTTTCAGGCAGTTCCCTCCAGCCTCTCCACTACATCTTGAACAACAAGGTGATATCTACTTAATGCATAAGAATAACCTCCAGGATAACCTCTTGAA
>PVIY010019499.1:0-46408 GCA_004026745.1 Myrmecophaga tridactyla | reverse complement strand
CATGTAGGTATTAGTAAAACAGAAAAATGCATGAATTTTGAAAGAAAAATTATCTGAATCAAGATTCAGGTCAAATGAACATTTCCTTAAGGGAATACCTTAAGAGCACACCTCTATTAAAAATTAAGGCAGAAAAATTCAAAAGTTGGAACTGTTTCAAATGGAATGTTATGTCTTATTTCATAGCTAAAATTCCATCGCACACAGGTTTCATAGATATTTGTTCAGATCATTTTTGGAGATATTCAAAGTGTCCTTAAATTTATTTCATCCTGACACGTTCTTAAATACAATTTTTATAGACATGTTTCTCTCCAGCTGTGTATGAAATTATTTTATAAAAATATAATAGAGTATTATACTATTCAATTAATCTTTAAGTTGGAAAGAGCAAGAAAAGGTGGTGATCTTTGCTTTCTCTTCCAGTACATATAGGGTAATTTGGAGAATATGTGGGATTTTAGAAGTAAAGGCTCTGATCTTCCACGCCCCCTCCAGAGTTTCATTTTATTAACTTTAACTGAACACACCCCTCTGTGCAAGGCTCTGCCCTTTGTTGAATTACACAAAGGTTAGCATATCTTACTCTCCCGTCACCTCATCAGGAAGAATTTTATCTCTATTTAACAAAAGATACAGCAATTAAATTGGATATTTAATTAAATTACCTAAGAAATTATAGCAAACATTTAAAGTAGGGGAGTGCACCTGTACCCTTGTCCTCTGATCTCAGGGCTAGTGCTATTTTTGTTGCACCATGATGCTTCTGATTTTGTAGTTCATGCTCAAGGGGATAAATTTCTTGCCCAAAGTCACATGATTTTTTAAAGGGGCAGCTGGGACTGAAATAGTGCTTTATGATTCCCAAACAAGTGTATTTCTCTGTACCTCAAATCGTTTTAATCAATCTCAATTACAATCTAGGCAGGGGAATAATAATGAAAACCAACTAGAGCAAATCAGCTCAATCCTTTTCAAATGTTGATATCAAATAAGGCCTAAATTTTTGGTCACAAAAGAAAATATTTTCAGTTCTATACATTTCAAGTCAGCCGGTGAGTGGTATTTTATTGCAACTATAATAGGTTCTGTAACAGATGGGATGAAAGTTGATAACCAAGGATGGCAGATCCAGTTATCCCTAAGGAAATGTGATTTAAAAAAAAAAAAACAACAAAAAACATCTTGACAAAGATAAGAAGAATCAGTGAATAAAAACAGCTGCAATACTAAAGCAAAATAAGAACTCAAATGTGTTCTCTATTTCATGTGCATTCTCTTCACAATATAACTGACTACATAAGGAAGTCATACATACATTTATGTGTGTGTGTGTGTGTGTGTGTGTGTGTGCATCTTGCCACAAATTTTAACCGGAGCTTCCACCAAGGAGAACTTCTTAAGAGACTGAATGGTAAAGATTTTTCATTGTTCTTCATGTTGCCTTAATTCATTTTGATGCTCCCTAGTTCTTCAACTCTCCCAGCTATGCACATAACAAATTGGCAAACTTTATTGTGAACATATGGTTAAAGAGCAACTCTTCATGAGGATGAATTAATTTATTTCTGCACCTGGTAAGAGCAGCTAGAGAATGTTCTGTTTAACCAAAGTAGAAGGCTAGGAAATGGAAATGGAAAATAATGTTCACCATTGTTTTAGAAAGCAGGATTGATATTTATAGGAGGGAAGCAAAAATTTACAGCAGAAAGAGAAGCAAAAATGTAACTACTTAAATATTGTGTTTTAACGAAAACATTAGTTCCTTCATTCCCAGTTCCTTGTTGAATAAAAATGGCCAAATGTTGGCAAGGAAATTTGCCAGACTGCAAGGTCTGGCTCCATCAAAGACATATCTATATCATTTTAATTGATGGCCTCCATAAACAGAGAGTGGAGAATCATCTCTTTTTACTGTATATTATTTTACAAGTCAATGCACCTGACCTTAGACTTGGCCCAGTATATCAGAACTTTGAGAGACAAGGACAAGCTTGCAAAGTAATCCTGTCAGCAGACTACAGCAAGGGGACTTATGGATGTATCGTATTATCATTGAGCCACTGGATCCCTTATGCACTAATATGCTTTTGAAATTTGAGTCATAATTAAAAATCACAATAAAAGATAAACTGGTGATGTAATAGTTAATTATGAATGAAATCTGTACTGTTTGAAGGTATCATAGTTGAGTCAATGACTGTCATATAGATTTCTATCCAAATAGAAATAATTTAAAGGGAAAGGGTGTCACAAAAGGAATAAGAAATGTAAGAAAATGCTATGTTCAAACACTACCCAGGGGACAAGAAGTCTTGGAAAAGTTTTATATCTGCCTGAAATATAGAAAATGTTAAGGATATTTTACCACTACTCTTAGAACCTCTGCTGTGTCTGTCTCCAAGTCAACATTTCAGAGCTCTCTATGGAATTACACTGCGCAGTTTTTAAATTTGGTGCCACCTTTGCTAGTATTATTTAAAAGCTAGGAAAAATTGCCTTATATTGAAAAAATGGAAGTTGTAGTTGCATAGCAACTTTCTAAGCTTTTTTCTCAGTTGTAGCACTGGAAATGAATTCATGGCTAGTGAGTGAAAATGATATTCAAAGACATCCCTAAAGAAGCATTTGTTATTCTTCTTATGTAAGTATATATTACACTTACATCATACCTTTAGTTTTATAATTATTATCCCAAATATAAACTAAACAAAACAGAAAAATTATAGGCTTCAGTTACTAGATCATCTGTCTAATCTCACAAATCCATACTTTTTAAAAGTTTTAGTTTTTCACATAAGAAATAGTTGCAAATTCTTCTGCACTGATAACTTGCAGTCACAGAGGCTTCATTGGGAATATTGCTTGTAGCTGATAACTTATTTATAATTTTTTAGGAAGAAAGAGAAATCTGCAATATATGTCTCGTCACATACAGGGCTCTTGGGGACCATAAAATTCAATAAAACTAGGAAGGTTCATATTTTTTTACATTAAACCAAATACCTCCTTGAAACACAAGTAACAAAGCTAGCTTACTAAACATAATTTGATGGTAAGACATAAAACTCATGCTATGTATTTACTGATGATGTATTACCTTAAAAACATATTTGACTAATCAATGAAAGTAGAAGCAAGTTAACAAGAAATAATAATAATAATAATAATAATAGCTAAAACTGGAAGTCTGAACTTATTTTCTCTTTTGTAATTTCCTTCAATATCAAAGGGAGTATCTTTAAAACCAGGATGGACTACATGGTTGGAACCAGGTGAGCAGGACCTATATTAATAAACATCAAAGCTTTTCCATGGGTTTGAGGTTAAAATTAATAAACCTATTATGTTTTACATTTAGAGAAAAACATAATGCATGAAATTAACTGGAAGGGAAACCCAATGAAATGGTGGGGAGTGATAGGCTCAGGTAGTTGATGGAAGAAGCAGTTCCATGTATATATGGGATTTATACAAAGAGACTTGAATTGTATAAATTCATAGAATTGAAGCAAAAGGGTCCATACAGTGATGGTCACTGGCAGTTAGTTCAGCCATATCCTCATGAGGGCAGTGGCACAATTGAGAGAGAGCGACTCTGTACTTGTCATTCATCATCCTTTCATTACCAATATTTGAAAAAGTAGAGGAGGCACAGCACAAACATTTGTAGTGTTGCGTGGGTAACAGAATAATTATTTTTGGAAGAAAAGAAGTCTCCAAGACATGACTCTGCTAGTTAAAAGAACAGCATATCAGGAACAAAAGAGGAAAGTAAGCACTAGCAAGGGACTCAGACCTAGCCCCCACCATGATTTTGTCTCTCGATTGACAGGCAAGGAAAAAGGCCTCCTAAATTCTAGCTAAGGAAGACAAGATGTGCACAGCATAGCAGAGAAGGCGGGTGGGAAACAGACCTTGTAGTCATAAGTTATGAAACATCAAAGAGGCTACCTGAAGGGGATGCTGGACACATTTGAAAGATCAACTGTGCATTTGAGAAGAGGTCAAATATATAGATGAAAACAAAGGAAGCTATGCTATTCGCTCTTAAGAATGAAGAGGATACAGCATTAAAGTTCTATAAAGGAGTCATGAAGCTTTTTCAAGGCAGTAAAACATCAAAAATACTTCTCTCGCTTGGTTAAGTTCAACTTTTAGTTTAGTTGTCATGAAGTTCTATTTATTATGTTCAGGTACTTTTAATCAGATTCTGTAACTTGTTCAACGAAAATATCTATAGATATAAAATTTCCTTTCTCCCCTCATTACAACTGAAAGATTTGGATAGAGATGCTAAAGAATCCGAAAGAAGACATAACAGTTCCCAGTGTTGGCAGTGATATTCATGTGCCTTACAAAGAATATGCAAAGAAGAAATAAACAGTTTAGGAATATGAATAAACTAAACAGTTTAATTTAAAAGGAGGGAGGTGCAACGGTGGCTCAGTGGCAGAATTCTAGCCTGCCATGCTGGAGACCCGGATTTGATTCCCAGAGCCTGCCCATGCCAAAAATAAAAAATAAATAAATAAATAAAAATAAAATAAAAGGAATAACCTGAAAAGTGAGATCAAATATACCTCTATAAAATGCAAGATTTTTTTCAAAATCCTTAACATCTATATCCAATTGGATTGCTAATAACATTAATACTGCATATGATGTCAAAAATAATTAGGATGGAGAAAGTGATTAATAGAAGAAGAATAATAAAAATCAAATCACAGAACAAGAAGACATACTGAAAATTTTGCCCCTAAATCGTTTGTAAAGGAATGAGAAAATAGAATTTAAAAGATAAGATATCAGAAATAAAGCTGAGAACAACAAGTAATAGAGCTGGAAATAGGGAAGCAAAAGTAGAGGGTGCTAATATGCAGATACAGGTTTTTTTTTTTTTTAAGTGAAAGGAATTAAAGTATGAAAGGACCGAGCAGATGAAGAAGTAGAAGTGAAAACTGTAAGAGAAGAAACTGATTCTGAACTTGAAAAAGTGTGTGTGGGGGCAGGGAGGGGGATGTAAAACAAAAAGTAGAATTTTAGTATCCGAACATTTTAGAAAAAAAGAATGCACAGTAAATGCATTCAGATAAAATCTTCAATTTTCTTCCATAGAGAAAAATAATGTAAGCAGTCAAGTATTAAAATAAATAAAACCGATGATCTACCTCTGTCCCCTCTCTTTCCCACTTCCCCAAAGCTGTCTGGCAGCAAACTCGTCCACATTAAATGTCTTAGGACAATGAAATAGTTTCAGTGTTTTGCTCAATAAACTTTCCTAACATGAGCATACCAGTGTATATATGCAAGGGAAAAATAAGAAGTAAACAATCTTCTCATGTAGATTTTCATTAAAATTAATTTTGCATTACAGTATTCCTACAGAACAATCGACAAAACATCAGTGATTATGATAAATTCAATGTGTTTTCCTCATGCAAATCAAGAGCTAGAATATGACCAATATCTCAGCGCCTTCTCACATGTGAACTTCATCACAGTCTTCTCTGTCTGTCTTTCAGGGCTGCAATATCATGATTTGTTATGATAACCACGTCTTTCTTTTCCTCCAAGCATTGTCACCTAAGTATGCATCTCAAGAAAAGCATGGTTTCCTTTATTTTCTGTTTTTGAACTTTACATAATGGAGTCACAGAGTAGGTATTCTTTTGTGTTTGTAAGATTAATATAGATTGTTTGGTATGACTATAGTTTGTGACTTGCATTCCAATGAATAATACACCGCAATTTACTTGTCCATTTGCCAGGGACATTTGAGTCACCTTTCCGTTTCAGCTTTTGTGAATAATGTGTTTTTGTATAATTTCTTCTGGCATGGACAAATACCTATTTGTTTAGATATGGAATAGTAGAAGACATACAGTGCAATATTCTCAATTTTGACAGATTTTTTATTCTCTGATTTATAAAGAGTTCAAGCGCTTCTTCATATTTTTACTGCACATTTCCATATTTGTATTTTGTGAAGAGTATGTTCGAGTCTTTTATGCATCTTTCCATTCGATGAGAGCAAGTCATTTGTGCATCTTTCTATTATTTATGGAGTTATGAGTTACAGCTTTAAAATTTTTTTTCTAAACAGGACCCTAGTCAATTTCACATATTATAATTGCGTTCTCCTAGTCTACACTTCTCCCAGAAATGAAGTTTTGATGATAGAAATTATTAATTTCAAAATTAACAAATTTACAGAGTTTTCCTCCATAGTGAGTAGTTTTCATCTTTCAAAATGTCTGCTATGCCACATATTCAAGAATATATTTCCACATATGTCTCCATAATTCAATTGGAATTTATATTTTGTTTATGGTATGAAGTATAGCTCCAGTTTTATTTTTTCTGTGTATATCCTAATTTGTCTAAACACCTTTTTTTAAAAAAAATTTTCCTTTGTCCACTGGTTTTCAATGCTATCTTTTTCATTAATAAATGTCTTTAAAAATGTAAATCTGAGTTTTTTTCCTGTTTACTTTGATTTTTATTCAAGCTAGCACCTATACCTCAATCTCTTAATAACGTTAATTTTTTAAGTTTCCAAATCTTTGATTTTTTATATTCAAGAATACCTAATGTAGTCTTAGCCCATTGCATTTCAATATACATTTCTGAATCGGCTTGCCATTTTACACATACACACATACACAGTCACGTACATTTACACAAACCTTTTAGAAAAGGTTGAGATTTCATTGAATCTATAAATAATTTGTAGAGAACTGACATTTTAAAAACGCATCTTTCAATCCAAGGCTTTAATATATCTCCCTATTTTTTAAAAGACTGTATTTTTTTCTTTACAGCTCTTGTGCACATTTTAATGGATTTCGTCTAGGTCCTTCTCATTTTTATACTTTTTGTTGTAACATTATTTTAGCATATTTATTAACTATATGTTGCAGTAGTTTATTATTCAGCATTGAATTTGGTCCGGTAAATTTGCTGAACTTCTCTAACAATTCTAATAATCTACCTGGAGATGTTTTTGGGTTTTATACTAGTGCTATCATATCTCAATTTCTGCTTCGCTTTTTTTTTCTATTTATGCATTTACAGCCTTAAATGTATATACAATATCCTTTAGATACTACGTTAGCTGTAACCTATATTTTTTGTTACTTAATCTGGTTTTATTCAGTGAAAATATTTTCTAAATACATTGAAGTAAAGTAGATGTGAAATAGTGAAATAAATTAGATGTGAAATAATGAAATAAAGAATACTATAGTATAACCTGAAATATGATAATATTTAGAATGTTAATTAAACCATTAAAATTTATTTCGCCCATTTTAAATGCATAATATATACTGACAAAATATGCCTCATTCTAAAAGATCAGATGATAGGTTAATATGTATTATTGTAGTTAATCCTTGACTCTCATGTTCTGCCAACCATAAATAACACCCCTAACTTAACATCTCCCTTCTAAGTTCAGCCATTCCAAAGAGACAGCTCTTGGATTTATTTCTTGTGAACCGTCCTCCTGTCTTTATTTCTGAGTTACTTTGTTCCAAATTTTCCCCTTGTGTATTCAGTATAACTGAGCTTCTCTGGTAGGTCAATCTGAAAATCATCTTTGAATAGGTAAATTTATCCCATTCATATATAATGTATATAAAATGTATCCTTTGCTATATCAGATAAAATAATTTGTTTACTCATAATATTTTGTTATATATTTTTTAATTTATTAATTTTTAAAGCTGTATTTTTGTTAAGTAGTATGTTTATTTTGGAGCCTAGTACTTTCCTTCTGATTGGAAAATTATAGTTTATAATTTACGTCTTCCTTTGATGATTTTATCACTTTTACAATTGCAACTGTATTTTATGAGTTCAAGCTTTCTCTTGCTACTATAACAACTTACCACAAACTTAGTGGCTTATATTTATTATTTCACCATTCTGGAAGTTGGCAGTTTGAAATCACTCTCATAGGGCTAAAATCAACGTAACTCCAGGCCTGTGTTCTTATTTTGAAAGCTCTTGGGGAATTTTTTTTTCTTGCCTTCTACAAAATTCCAGACACTTCTTGCATTCTTTGGTTGGTCGTCTCTTCCATCTTCAAGGTTAGCAATAGCTGATTGAGATTTTCTGACAACACAGCACTCTGACACTGACTCTTCCACATTTCAGGAGACTATGATTACAATGGGAACACTTGTATAATTCAAGATAATCATTCAATTTTAAGGTCAGCTCATTACTAAACTTGATTCCCATTGCTACTTTAATTCTCCTTGTCATGTAATGTGACATATTCTCATAGAGTAGAAATTAGGACATGGCATTTTAGGGCATTATTATCCTTCCTACCACAATGAGATATACCTTATTGACACTACTTATCGGTGGCACAAGAAGAAAGATTACCAATGCATGATAATCAAACAAGCATTTCTTTATTGAGCTCTTGTTTAAAGCAGTTCATCTTTTTCTTTCATTTCATGGAGTTGTTTATCCATAACTTTCATCTCCATATTGGCGGAACTTTTCCAAGTTAAACTATTCTTCTATAATGTTTGACTTGTCCTTTTTTCTTTCTTTCCTGAAGTATATTTGTACAGACTTTATAATGATCGCTGCTAAATTTTGAATGGGACTCATTTATGCTTTAGCCATTAACAGGAGTATCTATGAAAGAAGGGCCAAGAAAGTGAGCTGGGCTGGGAGGAACTTGTGATCACTATTACCACTTCCTTCACGTAATTCCAAATGCATTTCTGCATGTGCCTCAGGCTAGTTGAAAAACTTCCTAATAAAGCCGATGCTTCAGTTTCTGCTTAATGCAGTTGAGTTTCTATTTTCTTGTTAAAAAATGACTTGACAGTCTGAAACACATTATGCAGCTTGAGTGTACAGTAGGTTTGTAGAATTTGCCCCTTGAGACAGCTATATGTACCCCTTAGAAAGTTCTAAAAACTGGGCGTGCAAGGGTAGTTCAGTGGTAGAATTCTTGCCTACCATGAGGGAGATTCGGGTTTGATTCCTGGTCCATGCACTTCCCAAAACACAAACAAAAAAGCCAATGCACTCCCCAAAAAACAAACAAACAAAAATTCAACAAATGGTACTGCAATAACGGGATGCTCACATGGAAAAAAGAATGAAATGTGACCCTTGCCATACAGCATACACACAAAAAAACAATTCTAAAAGTTTCCTAAATCCTTCCAAATGCCTTGACCTACTCATGTCTTCCCACCTCCAGCAGACCTTATTTTAGTTGCATGTAATAGCCCTCCTTCATGAATGTATTTTATGATTGGGGTCATGAGATTTTGTGTCCTAATTTTTATTTCATTTATATTTGCTTTTATTTGGTTTCAAAGAGCAGACAAATGCTGAAACTGCCATCATGAAAGAGAGTTTAAATTTTGCTTAATGCTGGTTTTGAAACATTTCATGGTGGTGCTAAATAACTCACAAATGTCCAAGCTGAGAGTTCCATTATATTGGGCTGTGATGTTATCCTTATGAATAGAGTTTGGTGTAATTATTTGAATATACCAAATTTTGTTATATATAAATGTAAGTGATCAATGAAAACAAAGTGCTCATCAAGATGAATTTTTAAGCTAAAGTCCATCTGTTCATTATCTATATCTAGATATATACATATATTTATATGCATATACCTACATCAATCTTTCTGTATATATATATATAATATGCATGCATTTAAATCTATAAATCTATATCTATATGTACACAATAAAGAATTTATAAGTATTGTATACATATACACAATAATAGATATATGGCTTTAATTAGGCATTCCAAAATTGGTTACTTTTAATCACACAAACTCTCAGATAGACTTAAAGTTATTACAATTGGATTAAATTTTAAATGGAAAAACAAAATTTTAAAAGGAATAAACTTAACATGAGTTCTCAAAATTATTCAACATAATCTGTCAAATTCTGAAAGCTTCACAGTACATGGTAAGCATGTGTACCCCTCTCAATTTCAAGAGATTCCTATAATTAGAGAACCAGAGGGATCCTACACTTTGGGTCAACCCACATATGATCTGGCATCCCTTTACCTTCAGAAATCTAAATGTAAACGTGTTGCCACTCCACTCAAAATTATTAATTGTTAATTATTGCAAATTAACAACACCTTTGTTTTGGCTTCCTATATATACATACATAGCTCAAGATCTCAGAGGAACCACTTTGTTCAGCTGAAACACTAATCTGAAATCAAAATGTACCACCCTTTCAAATACCTCAAAATATCCATTCCCACAAAGCATCTGTGAATGTAGTGAAATTCACAAAGATTTTTTAGAGAGGTAGACCATAGCCACATAAAGAATGTTTACCAGTTTTGGGGCGGGCCACGGTGGCTCAGCAGGTAAGAATGCTTGCCTGCCATGCCTGAGGACCCGGGTTCGATTCCCGGTGCCTGCCCGTGTTAAAAAAAAAAAAAAAGAGTGTTTACCAGTTTTTAAGGCATAGCCTTTCTTAAAATAATCATTGAAAGTTCCAAATCATGTATTTAACTCATCTCTCAATTCATCTTGGACTCTGTCAACTTTGTTGTATCATTCCTTTTCCTTATTATTTCTCTTTCCTCTTCATCAGCTCTCTATAATTTTTTAGGGTCATAAGTGCAATTTTTCCCCTGTTTATGCAAAGCATATTTCCTCCCCTATCTGAGAAAGATATTAGGTGAAACATTGTGGGAAGCTCCCTTTTATGCCCAGGGACATGTGAGGCATTCTTTCAAACAAGGACAGGTCTCTTCACAAGAGGAATTTGGTGAACAGATTTATGTCCTCATATAGAATAAAATTACTCTAAATTAAAAATTAGCAAAGGTCAGCTATATAGTCAAAGAATCCATAGCCCTGTAGGAATATTTCAGATGTGCAGAGAGTTTCAAAATATATGTATTAATAATAATGTATTTTAAAAATACGTGATCATACCAGAGACCCGGGTTCGATTCTTGGTGCCTGCCCATGCAAAAAAAAAACTATGTGATCAAAGTAAAACGATGTGATTTTAAAAGATCCAAAAAAGAATGCGATAAAATTCAAAATTATTTTTTAAATGTGTTAATACATAAGTTGTGGTCAGTACCTTATCAAAATTGCTTTTAAAAATAATTTTCAAATCAGTATCATCTTGCTATTTATGCAAAATCATAGCCTTTTAATTAAATATGAACAAGACTACAATATCTGCCATCATTGCTATTATTTAAAGTTTTCTAGATCACTTGGTCAATTTATTTTGACAACTGAGTGATTAAACAAATATCTAAATAGAAGAGGCAAATTAAATTAATTTCAAGTGATCACTTATCCACTAAAGATGAGAGGAAAAGAACTGACCCATTTACTAGTGCTGGGAAAAACCCTCATTTTTTATTATTAAATCAGATTTTAAAAATTTAATGTTAGTGCTTTTTTCAGCTATGAAAAACTTTGTCCCCTTTTAGAAAAATAAAATAGCTAACAGTAATTAAATATTTATAAGCTCAGGCATTATGCTAAGCACTTTATATAAATTATTTTATAAGTAGATGTTACTGTTAACTGCATTTTACACATACATGCTTTTCAGTGAGTGTAACAAAACTGTCCATATTCACATAGTTTTCCAGACAGATTTCAAACATTTTACATTCAAAAATCCCTCCTTCTTAACTTGGCTCCTTTTCCCAAGCTTAATGGATGAAAAATGAAATTATTTCTGCTATGTGATAAATTTAGAGCCCAAATTCAATTGAATGATCATGAAACTAATCAGAATAAATTTAGAATTGTCCTTAATTTAATTTAAATATGACTCATTTACAGTTTTTCACATGTACTTCAGATCTGCTTCTGGGCACAGGTGAGTGAAATGCTCATTTTACAAGGACTCTTTATGGAGTCATTTAAAGTGCCATCCTCAAGGAAAACCATTTGCCTCATTCAGTTTAGACTCTGTTAAAACTTGCTTGGCTATTCTGGAGATTGGAAGCTATGATGAGTTAAAACACATAGAAAAACCCAGAGGCAAAACAGTTTCTAAAGTTGTCCTTGAACACTGAAGTTGTGCGGGAGTTGTCACATCCTGTAATGCATAATTTGAATCGTTACTGTGGAGTGTCCATGAAACACAAGTTCTTCAGTATTTCTTCCTATGATCATTGTCTTCGAAGCATTTTCAGTTTCCATCCAGAACAGAAAGTTTAAATAATGCATTTGGCCCAGGGAAACCTGAAGGATTGAAGCCAGAAAATATTTTCAATTTTTATTTTGGTGAGTGGTTCCAACCATTTCTTTCAGAATTTGTCTCTTGGGGCTAAGTTATTTTAATCAAAATGACTGCAATATCCTGAAACCTAAGTCTAATCCTCTGTATAGATCAGTGTGATGTTTGAGTGAAATGGTGATCTAAAACTGTCCTTGAGACTTCCAGTCACGGGTGATATCCAATAGAACCAGTCTTTAACTACAGACTGTAAGGATGATTAAAATTTGGAACCAAAGAAGGGAAGGCTTTTATACAAGCTTTTATACAAGCTTTATACAAGTTGGAAGGTGCTTAAATGTTTCTTGCATCTGCTTAGCAAAGCCACAATTTCTCTTCAACTCCAAAATCATTTTCCTCTTCCTAGCACTGTTTAAATTGACTGTGGATTTATCTTCGTTACTTCTTTCTTTTTACATTTTCTTTGTCAGTGTTCACACATAACGATCTCAGAATGAGGGCCCTGTTCCAAAATTGGTTCTAGTGTCAGCTCTTCCATTAGAGACCAAAGGACTTGCGGGGTTTATTTCTAAAGCTGATTTGGCTCTTGCTTTCAAAGTCATCTGGGTTTTGAATTATATTCAATCACACTCTAACATGCTGAATCAGGCCAGATGTTGAGGAATACACTTGTAACATAGCATAACGTAATGTAATATAATATAAAACTTAGCATAATAAAGCACAGTAAGGTATGACATGACGTGATATATGTTCTAGTCTGCTAGCTGCCAGAATGCAATATACCAGAAACAGAATGGTTTTTAAAAAGGGGAATTTAATTAGTTGGTAGTTTACAGTTCTAAGGCTGAGAAAATGTCCCAATTAAAGCAAGTCTATAGAAATGTCCAATCTAAGGCATCCAGGGAAAGACACCTTGGTTCAAGAAAGCCAATGAAGTTCAGGGTTTCCTTCTCAAGTGAGAAGGCACATGACAAACACAGTCACCATTCCTCTCTCATCCGGAAGGGCACATGGTGAACACAGCATCATCTGCTAGCTTCTTCTCCTGGCTTCCTATTTCATGAAGCATCCTGGGAGGCATTTTCCTTCTTCATCTCCAAAGGTCGCTCTGCTTCTCATGGCTATGTTGCTCTACTCACTCTCTCTGAATCTCTTTTATTCTCCAAAATGCTTCCTCTTTTATAGGACTGCAGAAACTTATCCAGGCCCAGCCAAATGGGTGGAAACACGCCTCTACCTAATCCATCTTAACAACCATTCTTGATTAAATCACTTCTTCAGGGAGATGATCTAATTACAGTTTCAAGCATTCAATACTGAATAGGGATTAGAAGAAATGGCTGCCTTTACAAAATGGTATTAGAATTAAAACATAGCTTTTCTAGGGTATATACATCATGTGATGTCATACCATACCGTGCCTTATTATGTTAAATTTTATGTTATGTTACATTACGTTATGCTATGTTACAAGTGTATTCCTCAACATCTGGCCTGATTCAGCATGTTAGAGTGTGATTGAATATAATTCAAAACCCAGATGACTTTGAAAGCAAGAGCCAAATCAGCTTTAGAAATAAACCCCGCAAGTCCTTTGGTCTCTAATGGAAGAGCTGACACTAGAACCAATTTTGGAACAGGGCCCTCATTCTGAGATCGTATGTGTGAACACTGACAAAGAAAATGTAAAAAGAAAGAAGTAACAAAGATAAATCCACAGTCAATTTAAACAGTGCTAGAAAGAGGAGAATGATTCTGGAGTTGAAGAGAAATTATGGCTTTGCTAAGCAGATGCAAGAAACAATTAAGCACCATCAGACTTGTATAAAAGCTTGTAAAAAGCCTTCCCTTCTTTGGTTCCAATCACACTCTGACATGCTGAATCAGCTGGATGTTGAGGAATAACATAACATAACGTAACGTAACATAACATAAAACTTGACATAACAAAGCACGGTATAGTATAACATGATATGATATATCATAAATGGCATGCCATGGATGTTAGTAAAGGAAAGTAATTTTCTTCAGTGCCTTTAGTTTCCTTTTTCAAATGGCAACGTGTTCAGCTGTGTGTACCTTCTTCTCTTATCCAGATTAGACCACATTCCCAATCCAGATACTTTTTATTTTTTTTTCTGATTTCATGTTTGTGGAAATCACTGAGCAAACCAACTGAAAAAAAGTAGTATGCTTGATTTATTAAAATATGCCTTTTCTCTGCATGGCTTGCGGGAATTTTTTCCTGGAATATTCACTAGTGTTCCTTATAGTGTTTTTAATAACACTTTCTGAAGCCCTTCTCCACCTATAACCCATAAGTAAGGAATGCCTGGCACATTGACAAATTTATCTACCTCACCCAGAGGAAAAATCCATTTTTGTTCCTTTTTAATTAGCATCTTGGGATTGTTTGGCAGTCACAGATCCAATATCTTCAGCTATTTATTAAAATCTTAGTCAAGGTAGTACAAAAGTCAGAGACAAAAATACACCAAAGTAATTTAGCTAGAATTTATCCCAATAGGACTTTATCTGACATAGGTGTTCCAAGTAGAAAAATATTATGTTTTCAGGTTTTATGTAATCATAGGATGAATTAAGAACTATACCTCCTCATTTCTTCTAAGATATTTTTTGCTTCATCTGCTGTTGCATTAATGTCCGAAAGTATTAACACATAGCCGAATCCCAGGAATCTGCTGCAGGTTTTTAAACCTGGATTCTTCCCATCTTATTTCTGACTATCTATGTGTTAATTATGTTTTCTTCCCACCTGTCTCTTGCTGTCTTTGGTGATCTGGGATATTATTACATATTCTTTTATAATAATTAAACACAGCAAAGGAAAGTTTCTCTACCAACTGACTGATCACCAACATACTTCGTTCCAAATCTCAGTGTATCCTAAAAGGAGTCTTTGCAGACTCGTCTACCTGCTCAGAACTGAGTGAGAGAGTGGGGAATAGAAGTGGCTACATGCAAGTGCAAAAACTCCAAAGGAAAACTCTGCAGGGACTTGGCCATGACCCCATGCAAATACAAGCATATCAGAACATCAAAGCTTGGTTCTGAGCCCTGTTTGCTGGGCCTGGAACCAGTATCTCCCATGCCCCAGTGTCACTTATTCATGATCATATACTCTTGTAATAACCTACTGTTCAAACAATTTTCCACCTGCCACCACACAACTATTTGTAGTGAGCTCAAGTTTAAAGGTGTATGTAAATGCGGACTTTTCTCCCCACCCCAACCCCCCACTCACACATTTATCCTCCATGTCCCTTGAGGGTCACTACCAATTTAATTATCTGTGTTCTTCAATTCTGGAATTATTTTCTGTTATTTCTTTGATAATTTTCCTCTACAGTTTTTCTTTATTTTTATTTTTCAGATCATTTCTTACATTGCCAGGGCGGTCACCACATGCTGGTTGACTGAAACAGTGGGAATTTGTTATCTCTCAACGTCAGGGCCTAGAAGTCCAAAATCAGTGTCTCCACAGGCCATGCTTTCTTGCAGATCTGCAGCATTCTGATGCAGACTTGCCACAGTTCTTGGGATTCCTTGTCTTGTACCTCTGCCTCCATCACACGGCTTTTCCTTCTGGCTTCTCCATCTACTGTCTCATTTGCGTCTCTGTCAGATTTCTTTTTCCTATGAAGACTTAAGCCACATGGATTACTGCCCCCCCCCGCCCCGCCCAATTCAATTTACCTCTTCTAAAAAGCATATCCATAGATCCTGTTCACAAATAAGATCAGACCTTAACTATTAATAACACCCTCAAAGGTTCTGTTTTTCAAATGGATTCACACCCAAGGAACTTGAGTACTGAGTGTGTCTTCATGGGGAACGTGATTCAATCCCCAACATACCTTTTAACTCCCTGGAGTCATTGATAGGTCTTTTCCTTTTCCTTATGTATTTTGGATCTAAATTCTGGGAGATATTCTCAAAAGATCAGAGTTTCAACTCTTTCCTTTTTAGCAACTGTTATTTTAATTTTAAATGCTATTTCTTATTCTCTCTGTTTTGTCATTTCACAGATGCTATAATTTACAGAATATCTCTGAGTTTTACTTTGATATTTTTGTCAATTCTTTCTAAAGGCATTTTAATATATCTGTAGCAGTGTCTCGTATTTTTCTTAAGTGACTTTTTAAATAGATCATCTGACTTGGATTAGTGTTTACCAGTTTTCTCCACTCTAAGTTTCTCTCCCCCACCCCACTCTATCCTGGACTTTTTTGAAAGAAGTCATGGTATGCAGGACATGAACAGTGTTGCATATTTGAGGACAGAGTGTCTACAGAGAATATTTGGAACCCATCAACACAGGATACTTCTGTGTTCTCTCCCATTGTTTATTCCATCATTTGTTTATATCCATGTGAACTTGTGGATATTTGTTTTATACTTTGGGTTATAACTCTATAATAACTGAGTAATTGCATTGCTCAAATTTATCCAGATTTGGCCATCAGGAAGGCTTTCAGTTGGCACATGTTTCTGTTTGAATTACATTCATTATTATATGTATGTGTGTGTGTGTGTGTCATTTTCTTAATTTCTGGCTCTACAAAATGCTCCCAATTCATTTTGTATCTAAAATCGAACAGCCAGTTCTCCAAGGAGCTCTGGTCTCTTGTACTGGAGAACTGTAATACAAAATATATGGATGCTATTTCTATTCCTTGCTGATGGGTTGTCCATGCTTCTGGGCCCTCTCTGCTTCTAGGCCTGCTCTGTTTACAGGGCACAGAGAAAAGTGTATGTATATACCATCCACATACAAATATCTATAAGTATGTCTACATGCTACCATCTGTGTCTGTACTAAGCTAAATATGAAGCCATACTGATGCCTCCAAGTCTAATCCACTACCATGTGGGCCATTCTAAGCTCCTCCCCTTGCTTTTCTGGAAGGTCCTCCACCAGCAGTGAGAATCCTCCCTCCCACCATCCTTCATCTGTTTATTTCATTGTTCAATTCCAGGATAAATGCATGGTTGCTTCAGAATTGTTAAATTATATTCCAATGGGAAACCAGTTTAGGAACCAAAGTTCAGTGTCTCTTTTGCCTTTAATCTTAAGGTACTTTTCCTTTCCATAGTTACTTAAGTCAGCATTACATAAGCTTATCTCCTTCAAAGAGGTTGCCTCATACATATTTTAATACATATAGATTCTTTTGTCACAGTGTGATTTCCATCCTGGGATCGCTTGAACTTCTAAAGAATTTTTTTAATTTGCATACAATAAGGTTCACTGCTATGATGTAAAGTTCTGTGGGGCTTAATGTCTACTCTTCCCTGTTACAATATTAATACAATAGTTTCCCTATGTGAAAAAATATGTGCTTCGCCTAATAGCTTTCCTTCCTGAAGGTCCTGGAAAACCCTAATTTGTTTAATCCTCTATAGTTTTTGCCTGGTCCAGAGTGCCATACAATTGGAATTATACAATATGTAGTTTCTACATAGGGTCTTCTGCAATTTAGGAACATGCTGTTAAGGTTTTTCAAAGTCTTTTGGGTATTGATAGCTCATTTCCTTTGTCACTGAATAACATTCCATTGTAAGAATATACTGCAATTTCTTTTCATATGCATATATTCAGGACATTTTTGTTGCTTCCCTTTTTTTGTTGACTGTAAAGAAAGCTGCCATAAAACTTGTTTTGTGCATGTATGTGTGCACATAAGTTGGTATTATGATAAGACTATGGTGAAATTTGCATATAAGTGTCTGTCTTCCAAAAGGTCTAAGCAACAAAAGACTTCCTGTTGGTCCTTATGATTGTCAGTGGTTGATATTGTCAGGTTCTGGGGTTTTAGCCATTTTAGTAATTTCATAATGATCTCTCTCTCTCTCTCTATCTCCCTCCCCACCTTCTCTCTTTATCTCCCTCTCCTCCATTTCTCTCTCCTTAATTTGCAATTCCCTGATGTTGAATGATACTGAGGAATATTTCGTATACTTCTTTGCTATTTGTATATTTTATTTGGTGAGATGGCTGTTCAGCTCTTGCACCCATTTTTTAAATTGGGTGATCCATTTATTTATATTTGAGTTTGAAGTGTTCTTTGTATTTTGGATGCAAGTCATTTATCAGATATATTTTAGAAAATAATTTCTCATTCTCTGAGGCTTGTCTTTTCATTCTTTGAGCAGTATCTTTTGCAGAGTAGAAGATTTTAGTTATGATAGTCAAATTATCAATTTATCGCCTTATGGAATTTGCTTTTTGTGTTTTATTTATAAACTCATAACTAAATCCAAGGCCATACATATTTTTCTCTTTTTTTTTTTTTTTGTTTATTTGTTTGTTTTTTCTTTTGGCATGGGCAGGCTCCAGGAATCGAACCCAGATCTCTGCCATGGCAGGCAAGAATTCTGCCACTGAGCCACCGTTGCACTACCACTCTTATGTTTTCTATAAGAACTTTTAGAGGTTTTGATTTGACTTTTAGCACCATGATCCATTTTGAATGAATTTTTATGAAAGATTTAAGGTTCATGTCTAGGGTATTTGTTTGTTGGCTTGTTTCACAAATGGACATCTACTTGTTCCAGGACCATTTGTTGAAAAGTTTATTTTTTCTCCTTTGTCAAAGAACAGTTGGCTATATTTGTGTGGGAATGTTTCTGAACTCTCTACTCTGCTCCATTGATCAATCTCTCTTCCTTTCACTAATACTGCACTCTCTGGATCATAGTTGTCTTAATATAAGCCTTGATATCAAGTAGTGAGAGACCTTCAAGTTTTTCCTTCATCTTCAATATTATGTTATGTATTCTAGATTGAATATCTTTCCACATGAACTTTAGAATCTGTTTGTTGACATCTGCAAAATAGTTCACTGGGATTTCTCTGACAGGTTCTATCCCCTGCTATGTAATTGTTGTTTTTACATACTTAGCTTCTTCGTGGCTGAAAGTAAGAATTGCGTGTGATGGAAATTACCATTTTCTTAGGTGGCAAATACTTGAAATATTGGATCACATACTTTTGAAAAGAAATGTTTTAATTAGGGAAATTTTAGGTACAACTTACATAAAATCCCCAATTTTTAATATTTGTATTAGTAATATACCTTTATTACAATTGATGAAAGAATGACAGCATTAACTATACTCCATAGTTTACATTGTATTTTTTTCCAATAGACTATCTTATTATTAACATCTAGCGTGAATATGGTACATTTGTTATAATTCATTAAAGAAAATTTTTACAATTGTACTATTAGCTATAGTCCATCATTTATAATAGAATTCACTGTGCTGTACAGTCCTAAATTATAGCTTTAATTTTTATTCTATTAACATAGAATATGTCTCCTTTTAAGCACATTCACATATATAATTCACTGCTGTTAATTGCACTCACAGTCATGCTATCATTATCACCACCCATTTCCAAAACTTTACAATCAAGCCAGGTCAAAATTCTGCATAAATTAAGCATTAACTCCCCATTCACTACCACAAACCCAGTCCTGAAAGCCTATTCACAATTCCAAATTTTGAGTTTGCTTATTTTGTTTATTTCGTATCAGTGAGATCATACACTATTTGTTCTTTAGTACTTGGCTTCTCTCGCGCAACATGATGCCTTACGGTTGATCCATGTTCTTGCATGAACCAGAACTTGCTTCATTTTTAATGCTACTATAACAATCCGCTGTGTGTATATTCCACATTTTCTTTATCTGATGGACACTTGGCTTGCTTCCATCTTTTGGCAACTGTGAATAATACTGCTATGAATATCAATGTACAAAGATCTGTTTGAGTCCCTGCTTTCAATTATTTTTCGTTGGGTATATATCTGAGGAAGGATTGCTGGATTATACAGTAATTCCAAATTTAACTTTCTGAAGAACTGTCAAACTGTCTTCTACTATGGCTGCACCATTTTACATCCCCATAAGAATGAATGAGTATTCCTATTTCTCCACATCCTCTCCAACACTTGTAATTTTTGTTTTGTTTTGTTTTTTGATAGTAGCCATACTAGTGGGTATCTCATTGTGGTTTTGATTTGCTAATGTTATTGAGCATCTTTCCACATGCTTTTAACCATTTGTATATCCTCTTTGGCCAAATGTCTATTCAACTCTTTTGCTCATTTTTTAATTGGGTTGTTTGTCTTTTTATTGTTGAGTTGTAGGTTTGCTTTCAATATTCTGCATATTAACCCCCTATCAGATATATAGATCATTTACTTTTCATATTTCCAACCGATACAGTGCTAAGTAAAGGCTCAATATCAAAATTTTCGAATACATGTAACATCTTAAATGCTCATGAACAAAATAGCAGAATTAAAAACAACGTATTTAGACAACAGATTTAAATATAAAAATCTGATCATATTCAGTTCTTTATTTTAGATACATGGTCCGGGAATCAAGCCCATGTCTCCTGCATGGAAGGCGAGCATTCTACCACTGAACCACCCATGCACCCCGTATTCTGTTCGGAACACCAGTTCTACTATTATTGTGTGCAGTATACAAAGAAAACAGTGACCAGGACTCATGAAATTCTTATCTTCCTAAGAACCTTTCTGCAGCAACTCTACTTCCCTGCACAACCTTCTTCTCCCTTTTTTCCACCTGTAGTACCAAGGGAAAGATGATCAGATAGTCCATCTTGCCTCCACATAACCCAATGTGCTTGCCAATAAATGTAATGTTCATGATTCTTGTTGGACCAGAAATTGACTGCTGCTATCTTCAGTTAAATATCCTTATAGACAAAGTCTTATGAGTAGTGATGGACTTCCATACACCACTTAACCACATCTGATGTGCTTCTCAGCCAGTATGCAAATTATAGCACTCCCACTGGTCCTGTCTGAGATCTTAAACCAGGTATCCAAGTTCCTTAAAACCAGAATCTTTTTACTTATTTCTCTATTCCTGAAAATCCATCAGAGAAACTGATGCTCACTTCTTTTTAATTTGATAATCTCATTAAGCCTACGAAGATAGGATTGACTAACATTGCAAGTCGAACTAGTATGTTCAAGTCTGGAAAATAAAGGTAAAATATTACCTTATTTATTTACTCAAAAGAATGTAACCTAGTTAAAACATATGGTTTGAAAGAAGGAGGAATGTAAATATAGTTGTGTATGATTATAGTTCTCCACCTGACAAAGTTATCACAAACAGCTTTCTTTAACATGTGTTTCATATACTCATACTCATGAATCAAAGTGAATAAATCATAAATAATTTTGAAATGTCTTTGTGTACAACACTGTCTGCTAAGAGGATCCCAGTTATACATGCACACCCACACACAAATGCACAAAGACACATTGTACTTTGAGGCAGGAAAGAAAATTGCTTTCCTGTGTTTGATTTTTCCTTTTCTTCTATAGTTGCTTCTATCTCTTGGAAATCTTGGACCTTATGGCAAGAACAACTGAAAAAAGGTTACCCTACTTTTTAAATGGAAACATTAGACCAATGTAAGCCTCTAGTCTTGACTTGAGGTGATTTCTTGGTTATACATTCCCCAGACCAGTTCTCTAAAATAGGAAACCATATTTGGTGAAGTTCAAATAAATTTGCCACCTTTGGTGGTCTTTAAGTAACATTTTGTTCTCAGGAATATGAGGTAAAGGAATTTACCTTTGCATTCATTTTCTATCGCTGTGTCACAAATCACTACAAACTCAGCAATTTGAAACAACACGAATTTCTTATATCACAGTTTCCATAATTAAGGAGTCCAGACACAGTTGTCTTTTTCTCCTGCTTAGACTCCCACACTGGACTAAATGGGGTGATAGTTAGGCTGCATTCACTTCTCAAGGTTTGATTAGGGAAAAATACACTGCCAA
The DNA here is from genome assembly GCA_004026745.1 of Myrmecophaga tridactyla. Lineage (NCBI taxonomy): Eukaryota > Metazoa > Chordata > Mammalia > Pilosa > Myrmecophagidae > Myrmecophaga > Myrmecophaga tridactyla. The sequence goes on along the minus strand of PVIY010019499.1, from coordinate 24,295 downwards.
ACCCATTCTATTTGTTTGCAGAATCCCTTTCTTTGCGGTTTTATGACTGAGAGTAACAGCATTTTCCTGTGAAGCTGGAAACCAACCTGGTCCTAGAAGCCACCATCAGTTCCCAGAGGCTTCCAGAAATTCCTTGTCCTGGGCTTCTCAATATGGTATTTATTTCATCAAGCCAGCAAGGAGACTCTCTCTCTTGTTAAGAGAAACAGAGTCTTATGTAGAGTAATGTAATCCAGAGACTCACATCCAATGGTATTTTCTACATAACATAGCCTAATTAATGAGAGTGATATTCTATTACCTTTGCCATATTCATTCGGTTAAAAGACAGATACAGGTACCAGACTCACCCAAGGGAAGGGATTACACAAGGCATGAATTTGAGGGTCACCTACGTATCTGTCTGCCACTACTTGGGAAAGTTAGACTATCAATTTTACATACTGACCATCTCTAACTTACCATCAAAAACATAAATAACTTTTATGTACATCACCAACTAGAAATCAATGTATGCAAAAAAATATTATTTATGAGATTAAGATCTCTAAGTGCAGGATAAATGTTTCTTTAAAAATCACACATTAATATAAGGTTTATCAATTAGGGCAAGATGATGTGATCAGAATAAGTTATTGGCTGGGACTTCACACTAAAGATAAATATGTACTTCTAGTGCATCTTTTCTACCAACAGGACTTCTGTTGGGCAGGGAATTGGATTAGTTTCAAGTACCAGAAAAGTCCAATTTGAGAATCACAGTTTACATTTACAAACATTTGAATTAAGAGGTGATATATTGTTAAATAGCCAGCTATTATCAGTTCTTTATTATTTTTCATATTCACAGTCAAGAAACCAGAATGGTACCATATCTTATACTCATATATTTTTAGCATCCAAACTATGAGTTCAAACATTATGTATTTGAAGGAGAACTATATTTAATAAATAAATAGATGAATTATTGTGGAAAATACTGCGTGCACACTTTTACATAGAGGAAAAGAAAAAAAAAGAAATTATCACAAAGGGAAACATCAAGGAAGAAGTCTGATGACCTTCTTTTGATATATCTTCCCAAGGGGCAAAAGTACAAACACTGTTAGCAGGCTAAAAAAAATAAAGTCTTCAGAATTCGGTATGCGAACACAAAGAAAAGTTCAGACTTTGAAATAAGAACATCAGAAACTCAGAAAGCTATAAGATTGACTTAAAAACAAATTTTTGATCTCATGGTCAAGACAAGAAAAAGAGGATCCAACAAATTCTTTTAACCTACATGTGGTAGAGGAAGAAAGGGCCAACTTAAGAAGGAGGATAAAAATCTAAAAACGCAGATAAACTTTCATAAAGAAGGTAGATATACACCATGCAGAAATGAAATTTAATAGAAATTTTCTGCTACTGCATTGATAGTAAGTGGGCAGAGGAGTGTTTATACTGCTTTAGTATGAGAAAGATGTATCCATTTCTTGGAAATTCATGTACACAATTTTAAAGCAAAGCACACACTAGAAGGCATGATTCTCTTTCAAGCTTTAGGAAGCACAATGATTGCATCCCCAAATCAGTGTTTTACTGAACAGGAACCCAGCTAAACAAAGATGTGGATTAAGTATTAAAATTTTTCTGACAGGATTTACATGCTTAAGAAAGTTAAAGCTAGAGACAGCAGTATTGCAAAAGTAGCAGCAAATGACAACCAAGGTTTCTGATATCTGCTAAAAAAAAATAGTGAGAGGAGCTGGGAATGGTTGCTATGGGAAATGCAAGACTTTGGACTTTGGAGGGTAATTGGTGAGAAATGCAAGTCAACTTTCAAAACAGGGAGAGAGCAGAGAATCTAACTTTGGGTGAAATGTAAAGACCAGAATAGGCATGGGGAGGGGAATTATGTTTGCAATTCATTTTATGTTTGCAATCATATCAAGGAAAATGTCGACTTTAAGAAAAATTTGGAAACTGATCTCTTCCATCAATGGGAACGAAGAGGTAATGTCACATTTCAAAATATTTGGTGATAAATTGCTCCAAATTGAGTTTTAACTTTAAAGACAATTGGGTACATTGGAAAAGCTAAAACTATTAAGACTTCCTCCATTCTTCCTCTTCCTTCTCCACTTTCTTTTTCTTCATTGTTTATCCATTTTTCCTAGATGACATTCAAGGCTTGTGTTTGGCAAAAAATACGTAGGTCTTACGGCACTGCGGACTAAATTCTGGCACACATATTTTGCTTGGAAAAGGAAATTCAGTTTATATTGTGAGCAACTGAAATAGTTTTGATTGTCCTTGGATTTGTTCAAAGTAATATTTGTTGACTAGATTAACAAATAATTTCAAGGGATATTTCTTAATATTCACAATGGAATTTTCAAACCAACATGGATATAACTAATGACCTAAAAGTCTTGTTTATTGTTACCTCTCAGTAAAAGCAAGTATAGTTAAATGTTTAACCAAGTCAGTGGTAATTTTTCTAGTAGTACTTTAGGAGACTGAAGAGTAAAATAACATATCATCTCATTACTACGTATGCACACTTAAACATGTGAAACTTTAACTGTGAGACATTAAATTGATGGTTCCCATGGAGACAAGATTCCCAGAAGTTGAAAAATGAAATAAAAATATGGGGCATTAAGCCTAATTGACAGTGGCCTACCTTAAATATTTAAGGCCTAACAAATATTGTCACTTTTGAGGGATTAAACCATGATGCTGGGATATTCAGGGGGTTAGCTGAGGAAGTTGATTTTTATATCCTTGATGAGCAGTTAATTGAACACAACCAGATAATAGGGAGTTTCACTTCAATTTTATACTTTAATGCATTTTTCCTTACTGCTCTACTTTAGTAGTTTTGAGTATAATTGAGTTCTCTGCTTCTCAGTAGACAATGTTCAAATGAAACCCAGAACTTAAAAAAGAAGGAAATAAACAGAACCGAATCTGCCAAGGTTTCCTTTGTTCCCTAGCAAACCATATCATTGTGTATTCACATTCATTTTAAAGGCTTTTATTTCCCAGTTAATTTTTAAATAGGAAAAAAATTCTCCATTATTTTGACAAATTTTGCTTTTGAAAGTTTATTTCATATGCATAATTAGGAAAGGAGGAAACAATTCTGTGTTCTTGGTCTATGCCAACAGCATTGAAACAAACGAAGCTTTATTATCATTTAGGGATTTTTTTTCCTCTCGACATTTGGGGGAGAAAAAGACTTGAACAAATATAATTAATTCCACTTCATACTGTATAAACCAATTCTTTTTTCAAACAGGGTTTCTCAGCCTCTGCACTGTTGGCATTATGGGCAGGATAATTCTCTGTTGTGGGGGGCCTGCCCTCTGCATCGTAAGATATTTGGCAGCATCTGAGATCAGAAAAGATTGTCTCTCAGAAAATACACATGACTGCAATACAAGTGGGCATGACAAAGGAAAGAAGAGTATACTTTATTCTATGGAAACCCATATTGGTGAACTGCGGCATGGTAAAGAATTGTCTGGCCTCACGTTTCTCATTTTATCTCCATTTTCATATGCCCTCCATTCACACAAGAACACTTCGAGGGTAAATGCACGTATACTGATAGGTTAAAATCCATTTTAACTCTTTGGTTATTTACTTAAGAAGCTTATAAGAAATTGGTACCAAGATATAATTTATAGTTTCCATAAACTGATTGCATGTATGCTTTTATACTGAGCACCTACTATGAGCCAGGTATTTTGTTAGGAGATGATGATAAAATAATAAGCATAACCACAAAGTCTCCTGCTCTTATGAAGCTTACATCTCATTGTGGGAAAACAAAAATAAATAAAGATATATATATCATTTACAAAAATGTGTTTTTTACTGAATAATGCCCCCTCCAAAAAAAATACATATATATATACACACATCCACCTCCCAATCCCTGGAATCTGTGACAATGTCACTTTACACGATAAAAGGGACTTTGCAGCTATGTTTACATTAAGGGTTATTAGTTGGGGAGATTATCTTGGATTATCTGGTGGGCTCAATCTAATTACAAGGGCCCATAAAGCAGGGCAGAGGGGTCTGATGGATAGAGGGAAGGTGATGTGGTGACAAATGCAGGAGTATGAAGGATCAGAGAGAGATTTAAAGATGCCATGCCACTGGCTTTGAAGCTGGAGGAAGGGGCCAGGAACCAAGAAATGCATTCAGTGTCTAAAAGAAGCTGAAAAAGACAAGGAAACATACTTACTTCTAGAGCCTTCAAAAGGAATACAGACCTGCTGGCCACTTTGATTTTTGCTCAGTGCCACTGATTTCAGCCTTATGACCTCCTAAACTGTAAGATAGTAAATTCTTGTTTTAAGCCACTAAATGTGGGGCCATTGGTCACAATGAAAATAGGAAACTAATACAATTAGGTTTAAGTGGTATTAAGAAAAAATGAACATGATAAGAGAACAAAGTGATAATGATAGATAGCTCTTTTAATAAATAAAGTGGTCAAACAAGAAAGAATTCTCTGTAAAATTTTAATGTGTTCACAGACATGAATGAAGTGATGAAGTAAAACAAGTAAATAGCTCAAACTGTGTTTTAGGCGAAGGAAGTGCAAAGTCCCTGAGGCAGAAGAATTGTTAGATGTCTCCAAGAACAGCAAAAGTATTGAAGTGATTTTAATGCAATAAGGGAACTGTATGGAGAATCAGAGAGAAAATGAAAGACACAACTGCCCACAAATTTATGTGCCATAGCAAGGGCTTTGACTTTTATTTTATGTTTGCATATTATAAAAAGATATCTTAGCTGCCCTTAGAAACTATAGGATCAAAGATGCCTGGCACAGGAATTATAGAAAACCTAAACAGAAATTCTAGAAAGCTGGTTGCTACCCACACACAAGCAGTTTTATTTGTGGCTTTAAATATATCTGGATTTAGTAAAACAGAATTAAACCTTTATTAATGAAGACAACATTTAATTTAGCAGATATATCAGAATAAAAAGTAAAATACTGATCTGCATTTTGGTAGGGTTGTGTTTGAAAACATTTCTCCCATGTAGCACAGAAACTTCATCAACACATTAGTTTTAATGGAAGACTTGATACATAAACAAGCAAAAACAAAAGAAAGCGAATCTAGCACAGAACACCCACATCATGCACACTAATTATATTTGTGTGTACTCAGATATTTTAAACTTAAGAAAACAGAATTCAGAGGACACAAAGAAAAGTGTCATTAAAATATGTACTTTATAAAATGTTGGAATGTCATATTCCTCCAAAGAAATGCACTTCATCCTCCCCCCTCATTGCTTCATTTTTTAAATGATTTTTGAAGATGGGAATATGGGAAGAATATTTTACCATGTCCCTAGTATATCTCTTTCAAATTACTTTTTAAACAACCACATGTTTTTATACATATATAAAGTACGAGTTGTAGTAGGAATTAGAATAAGCAGCAATCCAATGGAAGGAACTTGAAATAATATCTATTAGCTGTAGCACAGTCAAGTCTAGATGGTAACACCGATCTGAAAATAATTTGGGGGTAGTCCTTGGGATGACCAGGAAGGAAGCAACTGGAAGAGACTCATGCCTTCGCCTCTCAGGAAAACCCACCTTTACAAGAGAGGGTAATGAGTATGGCCATTGTCATATTTCAGAAGCTATAATAACAAATATCATGAAATGGGTTGGCTTAACAAAAGGAATTTCTTGGCCAACAGTTTTGGAGTCTAGAAGTCTAAAATCAAGGCATCAGCAAGACCATTCTTTCTCCCCAAAATATACAGCATCCCGGGACTGACTCGCTGCAATCTTTGGGATTCTTTAACTTGCCTCATTACTTCCAGTCACGTGCTCATCCCTCCTCTTTATGTCTGTTGCTCCACTTCCCCTTGACTTCTGGCTTTTGGCTCCACTTGTGTTTCTCTGACTTCTCTTGATAAGACCTCCAGGAATAGGGACCAAGGGCCACCCTGATTCAGTCGGGTCACACCTTAACTAAAAAAAATAATAAAATTCTCAAAGCGTCCTATTCACAAGTAGCTCACACCCACAGCAATATAGATTTTCTCCAATGTTTTCTTCGAGAAATTTTATTTTTAGATCTATGATCCTTTTGAGTTAATGAATACAAAATGTGTCAGGTCTGTGTTCATTTGTTTTGTGTATGGCATCCAATTATTCCAGTACATTTGTTGGAAAGTTTATTCTTCCTCCATTGAAATGACTCTGTTCCTTTGTTAAAGATCAGTTGACTATATCTGTGTGTGTTTTATCTCTGGGTTCTTTAGCTTGCATTTCTCAGTGTACCTGATCTTTCACCAAGAGCACACTCTCCTGATTTCTGTAGCCTTAGAGCAACCCTTGAAACTGTAGCATCCTTATCCTCTAGCTTTCTTGCTCTTCTTTGTTGGCTATTTCAAGGTTTTCATGTTTATATATAATCCATTGGGACAGACTTTGCCCACTTTATATAAGAAGTTTAGGAGTGGTGGTGCCTGAATAGTAGAAAAACCCTTTCCCAGCTCTGAAAAGGCTATGATAGTAATATGTTTTATCGGAGAGTAGGCCTTTGGTAAGGAAAATGTCCTGGGTGTATTTCACAAAGATTACCCTTCCTCTTCTCCTGCTAAAGCCTTGAAAGGAGCTTTTTCATATCTTCACCTTGAGTACCTGGTGGTGTACATGGAAGTAAAACCCACAAACAATCAGGAGCCCCCTAAGACTCCGTTCTAGTTTGCTACCTGCTGGAATGCAACACACCAGAGATGGATTGGCTTTTAATAAAAGGGGATCTATTTTGTTAGTTCTTCAGAGGAAAGGCAGCTAACTTTCAACTGAAGTTCTTTCTCATGTGGGAAGGCACAGAGTGATCTCTGCTGTCCTTCTCTCCAGGCCTCTGGATTCCAACAACTTTCCCCGGGGTGACTTCTTTCTCCATCTCCAAAGGCCTGGGCTGAGCTGCGAGTGCTGAGATGAGGTATGCTGAGCTGCTTGGGCTGTGCTACGTTGAGCTCTCTCATTTAAGCACCAGCCAGTTAATTCAAACATTATTCATTGCAGCAGACACGCCTCCTAGCCGACTGCAAATGTAATCAGCAACAGATGAGGTTCACATGCCATTGACTTATGTCCAGAACAACAGAACTAGGTGCCCTCACCTGGTCAATTTGACAACTGAATCTAATTACCACAGACTCTGAGCCCCTGGAATTTCTCGCTTTCATTCTATTCTAAGGAAAGTAATTTTTCAAAATCATCCCCTTACTTTATTCTATGTTTATGGCTCCAAGAGGCTTCCATTACAAATAATCAGACCTTCACTGTGTTTCTCTGAATGCACCTGTCTGTCCAGACTTCTTATTGAGCTAAGAAAATTCATTGATTTTCGTGTTGTTCAGCTTTTTCTTGTTATAAAAGACAAGAATAGCAATTTCCTTGTTTACAAGTCAAGACTTAATCTGGAAGTCTGTAGTGTGTTAAAAATGTTGAGCAGTTTTAAATATGTTTTTAGCCATTTGGACATCTTTTTAAGGAAAAAAAGTAAATCACAGAAAAGGAGATACTACTTCCAATATATTCATGATAAAAGACTTGTATCCAGAATAAAGAATCCCTACAAATCAGTAAAAAAGACGTGACCCTACAAACATGTCCAAGCGCAAGTGTCTACTCTTGCCACATCCCCTCGGGTCTGGGCAAGTGCTGACTTATGCCATCCCCATCCCCAGCCCACACAGGTACAGTCCTACCCCGCTGTCCCTGAGTTCTGCACACAGACACACGAAGACCCTGCCCCCCAGATTCACACACTGGCACAGCCGCTTCCTCTCTGCCGGGTATCCACGTACCTGTGTTCAGACCTCTTGACCCCTGCACCCCATTACTTGCCATACATACGTACACAACCTTGCCCCAATGCACAGCGTAAGTGCCCTTCTCCCACATCTGGCAGCTGCTCTCAGACACATCCGTGTTACACAGCCTCTGCTCTGCACTAACAGGCACCGCTTCACACCCCACCTGTGCATTTGTGGACCCGTGCCAAGGCCCCGCCCTGCAACCACCGTGACCTATGCCCCGCCCCTACACACTCGTGCATCCACCTACGGGGCCTCTGGGACCCTTCCAGCTGTACAAGGGCACACCCATGCCCCGGCCTCCCTGTGCCCCAATTTCTGTTCCCTGTACACACCCTGATACTCATAACCCACACACTCCCACATCCTACCCACATACCAGCCCCCCATGCATGCACTCAGTCCTAGGGCAAGTTTTGCCCGCCACCATGCCCTAACTTTGTGTTCCCCGTACTGCACCCTGTTCCTGCACTCCAAGGCCTGCCTGAGCGGCACTTCACCCCCACAGCCCCTGCAACCCATGACAACAACACTGAGGCCCGCACCCCGTGCTCACAGGCACAGCATAGGGTCCTGGACTTGTGCCTATACGTGTACAATAACCTGTCGCCACACTCTTGTGCCCATGCATATGCCCTGAATCCTGCTCCATACCTGTCCTGCAAATGCAAAGCTCTAGACTACTGAGGGAAATAAATATCCAAAGTAAACCTACCATGTTATTTACATGCCATGAAGACGACAGAAGATTACTAAACGTATCATGATGCAGGCAGATATAGCCCAGCCTAATGACCAAATAAAGACATGGGAGGAGGCACAGACTTTAGAACAACTAATCAAAGATCTTCATATAAATTTACTATGTAAGATCAGTGGGATGGCTAATGACATGAAAGAGAACAAGGAGACACTTGAAGAGCATAAAGAGAAATGTTAAAGAATAAATAGAAACATAGTAGATGTCACATATATTAAAGATGCTGTAGACCAAATAAAAATATACTAAAAACATGCACAGCAGATTTGAAGATGTGGAAGAAAGAATAAGCGAACTAGAAGACAGAAAATCTGATTTTGAAAGCACGAAAGAGCAAAGGCAAAAAAGATGGAAAAATTTGACTTGGATCTCAGGGAAATGATGAACAAAACAAAGCACAGAGATATAAGAACAATTGGTGTCCCAGAAGGAGAAGAGAAAAGTAAAGGGCTAGGAAGATTAGTGGAGCATATAAGGGTGGAAAACTTCCCAACCTTTATAAAAGACATGGATATGCAAATCAAAGAAGTCCAGCAAACTCCAAATAGGATAAATCCAAATAGGCCTATACCAAGACACATATTAATCAGTTTGTCAAGTGCTGAAGAGAAGCAAAAAACTCTGAAAGCAGCAAGAGAAAAGCAATACATTACATACAAGAAAAACCACATAAGACTGAGTTTGGACTACTCAACTGGCACCATGGAGGTGAGAAGGCAGTCTTAAGAAGGTAGCTTATATTTTAAGATATATATTTAAGATCCTGAAAGAGAAAGACTTCCAGCCAAGAATTCCGTACCCAGCCAAATTGTCCTTCAAAACTGAGGGGGAGATTAAAATTTTTACAAGCAAACAAAGGCTGAGAGAATATGTCAACAAGAGACCAGCTCTACAGGAAATACTAAAGGGAACTCTGCTGGCTGAAAGAAAAGATAGGAGAGGGAGGACTGGAGGAGGGCACAGAATTGAAGAGTACCAGTAAAGGGAACCTAAAGGATAAAAAGAGAAAGAAGGAAAAGAACATATAGATCTGATAAATAAAATCCAAAGGATAAGATGGTGGATTTAAGAAAGGCCTGTACAGTAATAACTCTGAATGTTAACAGACCAAACTTACCAATTAAAGGCACAGCTTGGCAGAATGGAAGAAATACAACATCTAGATGCTTTTTACAAGAGAGTCATCTTAGACACAAGGATATAAATAGATTGAAAGTGAAAAGATGGAAAAAGATGATCCACACAAGCTGGAACCAAAAAAAAAACAAGGAATAGCTATATAAATATCAGGCAAAATAGACTTTAAATTTATAGACATCATAAGAGACAGAGAAGGACACTATGTATTAATAAAAATGATAATTAACCAGAAGAAATAACAATCATAAATGTCTATGCTCACAATCAAGAACTCCAAATTTAATGAGACAGACGTTGGCAAAACTGAAGGGAGCAATAAACATTTCGACAATAATAGAAGGTGACCTCAGTATACCACTTTCCTCTATTGATAGAACAACCAGATAGAGGATCAACAAGGAAATAGATAATTAAGCAATTTGATAAATGAATTAAACCTAACAGACATATAGAGTTCACTACACCCCAAAATACCAGGATGTGCATTCTTCTCTAGTGCTCATGCAATATTCTCCAGGATAGATCATATGCTGGGACACAAAACAGGTCTTTATAAATTTAAAAACATTGTAATTATTTTAAGCACTTTCTCTGATCTCAGTGGAGTGAACACGGAAATCAATAACTATTAAAGAACAAGAACGTTCACAAATATGTGGAGATTAAGTAACACACTCTTAAACAACACGTGGGTCAAAGAAGAAATTGCTAGAGAAATCAGTAGCTATCTGGAGACAGATGGAAATGAGAATATAATGTATCAGAAACTTATGGGATACAGCAAAGGCTGTGCTGAGAAGGAAATGTATTGCCCTAATGTCTATATTAAAAAGAGAAGAAAGGGCAAAAATTGAGGACTTAAATGCTCTCCTGGAGGAACTTGAGAAAGAACAGCAAACTAACCCCAAAGCAAATAGAAAAAAAAGGAATAACAAAGATTAAAGCAGAGTTAAATGAATGGGAGGACAAAAGAACAATAGAAAGAATAAAAAAATTTGGGTCTTTGAGAAAATCAATAAAACCAATGGGCTACTGGCAAAGCTGGCAAAGAAAAAGAGAGAGAGGATGCAAATAAACAAAATCAGAAATGAAAGCGTTGTCATTACCAAAGACCCTGAAGAAATAAAAAAAAAAAAAATCAAAAGAGGATACTATGAACAACTATAAGCCAACAAACTAGACAACTTAGATGAAGTGGACAAATTCCTGGAAAAAGAAAAACAAGCTACACTGACTCAGGAAGAAATAGAAGATCTCAACAAACTGATCACAAGTAAAGAGATTCAAATAGTCATCAAAACTCTTCCTACAAAGAAAATCCCAGGGTCAGATGGCTTCACAGGGAGAATTTTGTCAAACGTTCCACAAAGAACTAACACCAATCCTGCTCAAACTGTTCCAAAAATTGAGGAAAAAGGAAAATTGCCTAACTCATTTTATGAAGCTAACATCATTTTAATACCAAAACTGGGTAAAAATGCTACAAGAAAGGAAAACTACAGACCAATGTCCCTAATGAACATAGATTGCAAAAATTCTCAACGAAATATTAGCAAATAGAATCCAACAGCACATTAAAAGAATTATACAACATGACCAAGTGGTGTTTATACCAGAAACACAAGGATTGTTTAATACAAGAAAATCAGTTAATATAATATAGCACATTAACAAATCGAAAGGGAAAAATTATATGATTATAATGATTGATGGTGAAAAGGCATTTAAAAAAAATCAACATCCTTCTCTAATAAAAACACTTCAAAAGATAAGAATCAAGGGTAACTTCTTCAACATGATAAAAGGTGTATATAAAAACCCATAGTCAACATCCTGCTGAATGGGGAGAGACTGAAATCTTTCCCCCTAAGATTGGGAATGAAACAAGGATACCCACTGCCACCACTATTATTCAACATTGTACTAGAATTTCTAACAAGAGAAATCAGGCAGGCAAAAGAAATAAAAAGCATCCAAATTGGAAAGGAAGAAGTAAAACTTCCATTATTTGCAGATGATGTGATACTATACTTTGAAAATCTTGAGAAATCTACAAGTTTACTTGAGCTAATAAACAAATTCACCAATGTGCCAGGCTATAAAATTAATGTGCAAAAATCAGTAATGTTTCTATACATAAGCAATGACCAAACTGAGGAGTCAATTATGGAAAAAATTCCGTTTAAAATAGCAACTAAAAGAATCAAGCATCTCAGAATGACCTTAACTAGGGATGTAAAGGATTGGTACACAGAGAACTACATAATATTGTTAAAAGAAATAAACAAAGGTCTAAATAGGTGGAAAAAGACATTCCATGCTCATGGGTAAGAAGGTTAAATGTAGTTAAGATGTCAATTCTACCCAAATTGATCTACAGATCCAAAATTCCATCAATCCACTTTGAAGACTTGGAAAAGCTAGGTTACAAAATTCCTCTGGAAGGGAAAGAGACCCTGAATAGCTGAAAGCATACTAAAAAAGAAGAAGAAAATGATCAGATTAACACTCCCTGATTTTAAAATTAAAAATTTTTAAAACCACAGTGGCCTAAACAGCATGATATATATATATATATATATATATATATATATATACACACAAATAGAAGTATTGACCAATGTATTTGAATCAAGGGCATAGAAATAGAACACCAAATCTACTCTCAACTGATCTTTGACAAGACCCCCAAATCCACTTAACTGGGATAAAATAGACTATTCAATAAATTGGCATGTGAGAACCAGATATCAGTAGCCAAAAGAATGAAAGAGAATTCTTAACTTACACCCTAGAGAAAAAATTAACTCTGATTGGATCAAACATCTAAACATAAGAACCAGTACCATAAAGTTTCTAGAAGAAAATGTAGGGAAACATCTTCAAGACCCAGTAATAGGAGGTAGCTTCCTAAACTTTATAGCCAAAGCACAAGCAACAAAAGAAAAAATAGATAAATGGGACCTCCTCAAAATCAAATGCTTTTTGTCCTCAAAAGACTGTTAAAAAGGTGAAGAGACAGCCAACTCAATGGGAGAAAATACTTGGAAAGCACACATCAGATAAAGGTTTGGTATGCTGTATACATAATGAAATCATTCAACTCAACAGCAAAAGAATAAGCAACCCAATTATAACGTGGGATAAAGATATGAATAGACATTTTTCACTGCAGAGCAAATACAAATAGCCAAAAAAAGCACGTGAAAAGATGTTCATTCTTATTAACTATAAGGGAAATGCAGACCAAGACTACAATGAAATACCACCTCATACCTCCGAGAATGGCTGCTATTAAACAAATAGGAAACTGCAAATGTTGAAGAGGATGTGGAGAATTGGGACAGTTATGCACTGCCAGTGGGGATGTATAATGGTACAGCCACTGTGGAAGAAGTTATGGTGGTTCCTCAGAAAACTAAATATTGAATCGCCCTATGACCCAGCAAAACCACGATGCAGTGTATACCCAGAAGAGCTGAAAGCAGTGACACAAACAGATGTGCACACCGATGTTCATAGCAGCATTATTCACAATTTCTAAAAGATGGAAGCAATCCAAGCGTCCGTCAACAGACGAGTGGATTAACAAAATGTGGTATATACATACGATGGAATATTATGGAGCAGTAAGATGAAATGACGTCCTGAACCACATGACAAGATGGATGAGTTGTGAGGACATAATGCTGAGAGAAATAAACCATACACAAAAGGACAGATACTGAATGATTCCACTTTATGACCATAGTGAAGGTAAAATTAGAGGCTTATAATACAGAATATAGGGGACCTAGGATACACAGAAGCTTGAGATGAGTGAAGAGTTTGTTAATAAGGTTGAGTTTATTTGTAATTGAAGAGACAGAAATGAAGTCAGTTCACTAGTGGGTCTATAAGTAGTATTACCATATTGAAGTTGAACATGATTGACAGGGGTTTATAGATTCATGTGTCCCATCAATTAACACTGCAAACATAAGTATGTCCTTGCATGGAAAAAAATAAGTTTTTGCATGAATTACTGAAAATGTATGAATCTTGTACAAAGAGTGTATAATTTTGGGGTATAAGGGAAAAAATGATACTGCATTCTCTGTGTTATGTTTAGCAGGAAAACCTCAATAGTACCATAGCAAAGCAGGGGTACATAATAGGCAGAGGGACAAAAGGTAGGGGGAAGTTTGGATTTTCTATTGGGTGAGAGTGTGTTTACTGGCTATCTTTCTCTTGGGAACAATGAAATTATCTAAAATTGAGAGTGTTGGTGGACTGTTGACTATGGACATTTTACATGACGCCCAGTAGATAGAGGGGGTTGAAAGATGCACTGACTGAGTAGATTGGCAAATAATGGTGTGAATACAAGATCAAGCATGGTGCTCCTACAAAAAGGACTGAAGTTGTGAAACATGTAACGATGTGAATGAACCTGTGGGACATTTGATGAGGCAGAATAAACCAGAAATAAAAGAGCAAATATTGTATGATCTCATTTAGAAAATACTTATTAAAAAACTGGGGGCTAGATTGTAAGCTCTTATATGAGACAATTTAGTCTGGAGTGGTAATTGTCATTTCTGGATTTTGAGGGGCTGTATATGTACAACCTAGCATTTAGAGATAAGAATGAAGTCAATCAGGTCGGGATTAAGGTAATTCAGAATACAGGGGTAAGGAAGACATTGCATGTATTTTAGAACTTCACCTACTCTTTGAGACCAAAGGAAGAAAGTTTTATTATGTCCAGAACCTACGTTTTCTGTAGCACATAATCTAACTCAATTTATCCAGATAGATCATTTAAATAATCCAAACACAAGGAGCCCAGGATAAGAATGAGGGCCTTTAATCCTGTATAATTTATTGTAATGCCTGGATATATTCCAGAGTGTATTAAGCAGAAAATTAAAAAGTATTGGCAAATTCCCTTGAGGGATGGGAGAAAAATTATAGAACTTTTAAACTCTACCACCAGGGAAAGCCTGGATACTGTGACAAGCATTAAGGGACACCCAAATCAATAGGCCAAGCCCTTGATCTTGAGGCTTGCTTTTGTGAAGCTTATGTATGTAGTGGAGAAGCTTAGCTACTTATAGGTATGAATAAGAGTCACCTCTGGAGGACCTCTTTTGTTGCTCAGATTTGGCCTTTCTCTCTAAGCCCAACTCTGCAAGTGAAACCATTGCCCTCCCTACTACATGGGACATGACATCCAGGGATGAAAGCCTCCCTGGCAGCATGGGAGAGGGCCCTCAGGGATGAGCCTGGCCCTGGCACTGTGGGATCAACCATGCCATCCTGATCAAAAGGGGGAAAAGAAGCGCAACAAATGAGATATCAGTGGCTGAGAGAGTTCAGAGATGAGAGGCTACTCTGGAATTCACTCTTATTTATGAATCAGTTAGACATTGCTACCTATCATACCTTGCCAAACCCCAGCCAAAACCATTTCCTCCAATCCTAAAGAATACCTAGGGCATTATATAATATTCTATAGTCTCCATGCTCTAGGGTAACTCTCCAAAAACTTCAACCTCCAAATGGGTTCCTGGACCATATAAGTCCTGAAACCTAGAGGGCCCAGCCTCTCCAGAACATCAACTAGTTCCATGCCCTTATTCCATATTAGCAACAGCCCCTTCCAAAATGAAAAAGTTAGAATGGGCATTGCCCAAATACCCCTAAAGTGTGGGAGAAAGATTAAAGTTAATGGTGGAGTTATCCAGAGAAGTTTGGGTTTAACAAATGAGTATGAGCACTGAATCATTGTACTGATATTTCTTTTAGCCTCCAGTACCTTGAACATCTAGAAGTAAAAACCTAAAACTATGGAATTGTAACCCATAGTAATCCTGAAATCTGTTCTACTACTAATTGCTGTGATGTACTTTGAAATTTATTGCTTTTATCTATATATATTTATTTAAAGAGAAGGAAGAGTTTAACACAGAAGATAGGATTTAACAAATGAGTATGACTGCTGAAATTGATATATCTGTTGGTCTCTTGTTTCTTGGAGCAGCTAGAAGAAAATGTGAAAAATAGTTGAATTGTAACCTATACAAAACTTAAACTGTTTTATGACTACTTGTTAAAATGTACTTGGAAATTTATTGTACTTTTGCATATATGTTATATTTCACAATAAAAATGTTAAAAAAGATTATTTTAATTCCATGAGTAGTACTCTTTAGTATTTTCCAGTCACACCTAACTTAATATCCACAGTTCTTGCTATAGCTCTAAAGTACAGCATGTCATACACCATTTCAACTTTCATGCCATCTCCCTCTCATATATCGTGCTGTAGAAAATCTGGCCTTTTACATTTCTCCCATGCTTTACATATTTTCCTCTGCCTGAAATGAGTTTTGCATAGTGAGTTCCTTCTTATCCTTTTTATTTCAGTTTATATGCCCTTTCCTCAGAGAGATGTTTTCCTGCCTTCTAATTTAGCATAATCTCTGTCAGTTCAAATGTTTACAGCTATAAGTAAAAGAGACTTTAATTCAATTGTTTTAAATCATGAGAAAGATATATAATTTCACCTGATAGGAAGTTCCAAGTAGGGTTGGCCCTGTGTATGATTTCTGCAGTGAGTTGGTGACATTGCTAGAAAGTCCATTCTTTCCATCCATCTGCTCCATCATCCTGATGGTATCATCTGGAGAACCCTGAATAGGGATTACCATAGCAGCTGGGAAGGCAACTAGTGGTGTCAGCTAATTTGATAGATCCTTGCTCTAATTGTCATCCTAGTACTTACTATTTAATATTTTCCTTTTTGTTTATTTCTTCACAAGAGGAATTTTACGATAAAAAGTAAGTCTCACCTGGTTGGGTCATGGTGGCTCAGCAGACAGAGTTCTCGCCTGCCATGCCAGAGACCTGGGTTCAATTCCCGGTGCCTGTCCATGCAAAAAAAAAAAAAAAAGTAAGTCTCACCTAATTAAGTTGGATTCTTGACTCCACTTCTTTTTAGCTGTTCGATCTAGGTAATTTACTTAACTTCTCCGTAGCTCAGTTTATTATAGTAAGGAAAAATAGTGATAATATCTGTTCTTGTTTGCTAGTTGCCAGAATGCAATCTAACAGAAACAGAATGACTTTTAAAAAGGGGAATTTAATAAGTTGCTAGTTTACAGTTCTAGGGCCGAGAAAATGTCCCAATTAAAACAAGTCTATAGAAATGTCCAATCAGAGGCATCCATCCAGGGAAAGATACCTTGGTTCGAGAAGGACGATGAAGTTTAGGGTTTCTCTCTCAAGTGAGAAGGCACATGGCGAACATAGTCAGGACTTCTCTCTCAGCTGGAAGGGCACATGGTGAACACGGTGTCATCTTCTAGCTGCTTCTCCTGGCTCCCTGTTTCATGAAGCTCCTGTGAGGCATTTTCCTTCTTCAGCTCCCAAGGTCTCTGGTTACGTGGGCACTCCTGTTTCTCATTGCTCTGCAGCTCTTAAACTTTCTCCAAAATATTTTCTTTTTTAAAGGATTCCAGTAAACTAATCAAGATCTACCTGGAATGGGTGGAGTCACATCTCCTTCTAATCAAAGGTTAATACCCACAATTGGCTGTGCCACATCGCCCATGCAGATAATCTAATCAAGTTCCCAACCTACAGTATTGAATAGGGATTAAAAGAAACAGCTACCTCCACGAGATGGATCAGGATCTGAACAGGGTTTTCTAGGGTACATAATCCTTTCAAACAAGCACATTGGTTTTACTTTGTGTCCTTCTGATATAATAAATCAAAGTCCTGAGTATAGCTAGATGCCTAGTCCTGTGAGTTCTCTTCTGAATCACCAAGCCTGAAGTATATCATGGGACCCCTGATACAATGTTGTTTGCCAACATCTAATAGGGCTCTGGTTCTCAGTATTTTCCTAATGAAAGTTCAAATAGTAGATGAAATAGGAAAATTATAAATATATATATATATATTTACATAGTCATACAGATTTTGGAAAAGGAAACCTTTGGCAGAAAGTGAAGATTTCTTTTCACTGATGGGACCAAGTTCTTTGTTGGCTTTTTATCCACCACAATTTATAATCAAGAATTCAAATTTCATAATGATGAGTCATGAGAAAATTGCAGAAAGGGAATTGTAAATTTATAGAAATTTCATTAACTCTATGAAGTGAGTTTGTCAATGCTGATGCTACCAGCTGAAGGTTGATTTGGAATTTAAATGTTGGAAAGATATTACAGATGTTTACTAATAAAGATATAGTGGATGTTTCACTCCTACACAAGCTTCAGTTAGGCATTGCTACTTATCATAGCTTGTCAAACCCCAATCAGAGCCATTGCAGCCAATCCTAAAGAACACATAGGGCAATATATAAGATTCTACAAAGTTTCCATGCACTAGGGTAACTTCCCAGAAAACTGCAATCTCCAGTTGGGTCCCTGGACCAGATAAGTCCTAACCTAGAGGGCCCAGCCTCTCTAAAATGTCAGCTAGTTCTGTCTCCTTATCCCATATTATTGACAGCCCCTTTCAACTTGAAAATGTTAGAATGGTCATAGCCCAAATACTCCTAAAGAGTGGGATAGAAAGATCAAATTTGATGGTGGAGTTATACAAGAAAGTAGGATTTAATAAATGTATATGATAGCTGAATCATTAAATTGATATTTCTTTTAGTCTCCAATGTCATAGAGCAGCTAGAAGTAAAAACTTAAATTGTGGAATTGTAACCCATACCAAACTCTGAAATCTGTTCTCCAACTAATTGCTGTGCAGTGCTTTGAAATTTATTGCTTTTTTTGCATACATGTTATTTTTCACAAGAAAGAAAAAAAAATAATTGTGGTGATAAAAATATATATTTATTCCTTCTAACCTCTTATATGCTGGAGCAGCTAGCTAAGAAGGAAAAATGTGAAATGATGGTATGCTGGCACATAACATACTCTTGGATCTGTCCTGTAACTACTTGTTGAAGAGTGCTTTGAAAACTACTACTGTTTTTCTTTCTTTGCTCTCTATATATGTCATATTATACAATAAAAAGAAGCTTAAAAATAATTTCACTGAAAAGATCCCATACATGCACAAAAAAAGATATAGTGGTTGTTATAGTTGAATCTGATCCTCAATTCTGCCACAGGTGATCAGCCTGTAGTAAATGGGGTATGTGAGATAAGAAAGAGAAGTGGGAAGGACTGTGTCACAGGGAAAATTCTTTGCAAAGATTCTAAGCAGGTGCATTAGTGCATGGGCCTGAGTTTTGCAATACTTTATTCTCTTTACACTTTAACAAACGTAGACTGTGATTAATTGATATTTTTATTCTTTCATCTGGGTATAAACATTTTTAAGAGCAGTCTACAAAATGCGGTTGGATTTTTTTTGGCTTTCTATTGCTAATGCTTAACACAGAGCTTGTCAGAGAACAAGTGATCACTAGGAAGAAAGTTTAGAGTTGTAGTTTCCAGAACTTGGCATGGATTTCCAAAGGGAAAGAACATAAGCAAAAATATAAATATTTCTTGTCTTTCTAGTGCCTACAATAGTGTTTTGAAATATTAAGGAAACCAGTGAATAATTTTTTTAAATATTTTAGATGGCTTAGTTTATAATATGTAGAGGCAGTTATGACATACTGGAAAGCTCACTGGGCTGGGGTCGTAAGATGTAATTTCAAGTATAAACACACTTATAAGATGTTGGATAAGACCTATATTCTGTGGCTTTCCTTATCTGCAAATTGGAACTAGTCATGGAACATTTGTGAGAATTAAATTAAATAACATAACTTGGAAAAGTAATTTGCAAAAGCACTTTTAAAATGCTAGGTATTATTAATATACCTAAGGAATTGGTAGGAAATGAAACAATCATATTTTATTAGATTGTGATGATTTATCAGATTTATAATTCAAGTCTTGAATGTTAGAGCTTTTTTGTTGGCAATAGAACTTTTAGCCAGGTAGTGGCATAGTTGTTTTTGTGATTAATTTGAAAAAGTTTTGCTTAACTACAGTCAAATATTAGGAAAAAACAGAATTTAGGAAAAGTTACAATTTCAGAAATCGAGGTGAGAAGAAATCATTGATACATGAATATAAGAGTAACAATAAAGAAAACGATGTGTAGAACTCTGACACTATCTGTATTCATAATTCCTGTTCATTTACTCTTTCATTTGTAACCAAAGACTATGGCACTTATCAATGTACACCCAATATTGTCTGGCAGAATTGTTTATTTCTTGAAACATTTTTGACTTTGAAATTTATGAAAGTTCTCCTGGTAATAATATCTGGACATTCAATAAAGAGTTGCTGAATGAAGTGAATATATGGATAAATAGATAAGTGGATCATTGAATTTTTAAACATTATCCCAAGGAACTAATATATGTTAACCAAATCTTAGCAAAGTCCAGGATTTTGGTTTTAAGTACATTTTATTTATTTTTTGCATAAAAAACATTAAAACATTTTGAGAAACTGATGTGCCTGATAATCTTTTTAAGACGTTTGAAGGACATTTTAATTCAATATTGTGTTAGCATTAAAATGTCACTGTTTTCCTGTGCATGCTCAACTATTACAGGAAACAAGGCTGCAAGTCAAATATGGCAGCATTTCCTTTTGCTTAATTCAAAAGGCCTCTGGAAAGTAATGAGATTTATTCAGAGAATTACCTTGTGATTGTTCGTTAACTGCAGTGTGATATTTGATAATGTCAGAAAGATTTTGCTTTAGGGAAAATTATTTTAGTTCCTGAAGAAAATTAATTAACTCCTTCTAAATAAACAGCATATTATATATTTTAAGAGCGCGAAGGGAATGTTTTTAAGGTTAATTAATCTGTCTTCTGACAAATGCAGAGAAATTTAGGAGAAAAATTACTCACATATTTAGGTCAGTTTGCTTTTTCTCATCCACAGACATATAAGAACTGATTAGATTCTTTAACTCATGTTTGATGAAAATGATTTTCACTTACTCTCAATCTGAGATACAGAGGCAATATGACTTCCCTTCTATTTTATGATCAATTTCCACCTGCTCTCTTAAAACTTTGTGCCAGGAATTGTGTTTGTCAATTTAACAAATAAATTCTCCATTTACTCCAGAAAATAATAATTCTATTGTTTGTTTCCTTAATGTTTTGCATCTATTAATGCTCTTCTCTAGATTAAACTCCCCCAATTTTTGTAGATGGTATATAGAGATACATGTATTTGGAAACCTAGCTAGATTAGTAGTGCATACAAAGAGACCTGGAAAAGTAACACCAAACTCCTAGCAGTGGTTACATTTTGGGGGGAGGAATGGGATGCAGGAAGAGTAAGGTGTATGTTTTTTACCCTATATTATTGCAAATTATTTGATGAAATGTATGCACATTTTATATTTATGAGTCATGTACATTTTTAGAGCAATAAAAATAAGAAGTCCCACCTTCCCTGCACAAAACTACCCATGGCAAGGAAAAGTCATACTATAAACACATTAATAATTGCAGTAGGGGCACATACACCATTCTAAGATTTACAGTATAGGTACTCATTTCATGGAACACCATAATGAACTGCATGATTTATTTTAAATAATTTTAACAATTTTATGCATACATTCAACAAGTATTAGGTACTACTCTCAGGCAGCAGTGAACAGAGCAGACCGGGTGTGCATTAATGGAGCTTTCTTCTCACTGGGGATGAGCAAGAGACACGATTATGAAACACAACGTTGAAGATATTACAGACAGATATGACTTCGATGAAAGAAAGGGAGGGGGAAAGTGATAGAGTTATACTGGAGGATCCAGGGAGCCCTTTGAGGAAATGATAATTGAGGTGAAACTTGAATGACAAGACAAAGTGAATGGAGTTTAAGGTAGAGTGTTGTAGGCCAAGGAAATAATCTAGTGCAAATGTTCAGAGACAACAAATGAGGCTGACTGTTTCAGAAATGGATTACAGGGCACTGGGTCTGGAGTGTACAGAAGCAGAAGTTGTGAGATAAGAGGTCGAAAGAGAGAAAAATTCATATAAAACTTTGGAATCCATTATAAGAAGTTTGGGTTTTAATCCAGTCACAAGGGAGTACTTAAATTAAGAATAAAGCATAAATCATGAATGATTTGTGTTAAATACGTATTTGCAGACTTTCCATTAAATGGACTACAGTCGGAAACCTATGGGCACAGAGAGGTCAGTTAAGAGACTGTTGATAATATTCATCTGAGAGGTAATGAATATTAGGTCCAATCATACAAAAGTGTCATTTTTCAACTTCATAAAACATTGACTATGAGTAATTTTATTGTAATTCAGCATGACATTTTGGTTATCCAGCCAAAAGTCAGTAAATGGCATGTGAAAGAAGGTCAAGAAAAGGAGGGCAATCAAACTTTTCCTCTAGGGTGTTAGCTTGTCCACTAAGTAGATGGTCCTAAACTGAAGACGATTTGGGTTAAAATGGAATTGGACATGCTAAATTTGTGATGCTTACTGATCATTCACTGGGAGATTAGGTAAGCCATTAGATAATATTCTGGAATGCAATGAAGAACTGAAAATGCAGAATGAAGGCATTACTCAGTGTTTTGTTTTGTTTTGTTTTGTTTTGTTTGCCCCGTGCAATCAGGGAGAATTGTTGTTCATTTTCACTACTTCTTTTCATGATTTATTCTCTCCCTTGCTTCAGTGGTGGAAATTGCTTCCAGTTTATGTACATTTTATATTCTTCCTCATTTTATACAAAATGATACCAAAATTTCACTTTCCTTAAATTTTTACTTTAGAACCATGAAATACAAGAAGATAAAAGCTCAGATTAATCCACTTCTTCATTAGCATTTCTTATTAGATGTTCATGGCTACTGGAACTTTCACCATTAACTCTTTATGGTAATAGAATTCCCTGTTTATTGGACTCAGCCAAATGCTACACATTAAAATATTATTGGAACTAACTTCTGTTCTTAACTTTAATCTCATAGACCTCATAACTTCAAGTCATCCAGAAATGTGCTTAATATTCTAACTACAGTCTCTTTCATTGGTAAAAAGTAGAAACAAAATTGAAGTTAGACAATGTAGAAGAACAGCTCTTTGATTTATTACTACATGGTCATTCAATGTGTATTCTTTTTCTGAATTTCAAACTATTTATAAATCTTGGGTATTTTCTAGAATCTCAAATTCTCACAAATCAATTAAAAGATGAAACATCTGGTTTTACATGTATGTTTTAGTATTCATTTTTTTCTCAAAAAATTTTAGGTTCATATCATTTCCTATTTTGTAGTTTAATTACAGTGAATAAAATAATGAAAAGCATCACTGAAATTTATAATTTTCTGACATTTGAAAATAGCAGTAATTCCTATTTTTTCTAAAGGTTTCTAAGAACTTTGGAAGGTGCTGGTAATGGTGGTGGTGGGGATTCAATGGTGACGTGTGCCATGGTCGTAAAGATGGTACTCATTAGGTAAAACTGAAGTCAGTATGGAAACTGAATATTTTCCAGTTCTCATAGTCAATCACTGACAGAATCTAAAATCATTTTCCGATTGATAAATGCATTCC
Source organism: Myrmecophaga tridactyla (assembly GCA_004026745.1). Classification (NCBI taxonomy): domain Eukaryota; kingdom Metazoa; phylum Chordata; class Mammalia; order Pilosa; family Myrmecophagidae; genus Myrmecophaga; species Myrmecophaga tridactyla. The sequence goes on along the minus strand of PVIY010019499.1, from coordinate 962 downwards.
AGCCTTCCATTTTCATTTAAGAAGATTTTACTTTTCACTTTTTGTATTACGAAATGAAAGATATCTGCATCATTTTTATATATTCTGTTTGTAAAACGTATACATATCAGCTGGGTACACACAACATAAAGAGCTACTTTTGTAAAGGAGTAAAAAAATCTGTCACAGGAATATTTGCTGTATGAAACATCAACTAGTAATTGCAATGGCTCTGCGGAAAGGATGTGCATTGAGCTGTGTGAGAATACTCTAACACTACAGTTAAGTATATTAAGAGTTCTGTTCTGGACCAGAAATCTCAACATCTTAAAGATGTCATTTCTCCCCAAATAGATGTAAACATTGCAATCAAAATATGATAGAATTTATTCTTTGTGAGACATTGATAAGCTGTAATTAAAATTTATGTGAAATAGAAAGGACCAAAAATGTACAAAACACTGCTAAAAATGGAGAAATAAATTAGTGCAGAAGAACAGAGAACCCAATGATCTAAAACATATATACGCATGTAGAGTATGCATATCAATTATATATGTATGTAACAAATATAACGCATAGGCACATTTTTTTTTATATCTGCCAGTTACTATGGTAGATGAATAAGGGAAAGAAAAACTATTCCAGAAATAATTTTGCCAAAATTAGCCATACATTTGAAGGAGCTTATACTTGGATAAATAATCCCTCCCTTTATCATATACAAAATAGATGCCATATGTTTTAAATTGTAAAGCAAATTTTATGAAGTTTAGAAGAAAATATAACAGTATATTTAGACCACAGGGTATGGAAAGTTTTCCAATACAAGTCCTAAAAAGTGAACCATGAAAGAAAAGATGATAAATGTGATTATATTAACATTCAACATTTATAATTAACCAAATCAATTATTAAAATGTTGAAAAAGAAGTGCCATATGATGGAAAGAATTATCGTCAATAAGTAGAAATAAATAGAAA
>PVIY010019498.1:0-45686 GCA_004026745.1 Myrmecophaga tridactyla | reverse complement strand
GAACTCTCTAGTGATGGAAAGTCACCATATCCTGTGGATAAAAAGGAGCATGGACAGCTGAACACAGGAGAAAAGAGAACAGGAGGCTGGAGCCAGAAGAAATGGAAACACATGCAGGGTAAAGCCTGAGCATAGAACATCAGCAAGCAAGTAAGAAGCAATGCTTGCTATAAAAAGAATCAGCACAGCCACCACTAGCCCCACCAAGCATTCATTTCCCAGCTATCAAGTACATACTGAGGGTCTACTAACAGCCAGGCACTGTGTTAGTCTCTGGAAATATAAAGATCAAAATCTCTGGCCCTACCCTTAAGAAGATAAGGTCTATTTGGTCAAGTTCATCACCAGTAAAACAGTACATGATTGCCTCTCTAGGAGGAAGCACTCTGAGACTCTCAGTTTACAATGCTTAGATGATGAGACAGCAATAATCAGGAAAGAAAAGTAGCTCCCAGCACACTCCCTACCATCTTCAGTTGGCTTTAAAACAGTGATAGGGATAAAAGGCTTATATAAGGTTCCAGAAAACCTCCAGCCACCCCTCCCCTTGAAGAACAAAGCTCTGATTTACAGCACTGATTTTCAGGGAGACCCTCTTACTGTCAAGTCAGCTGAATTTCTGTGAATTTGAGATGCCCAAGGGTTGTTTGGAATTAGTTCCTCTTGCCAAGGGATATAAGAAAAGGCTCCCAAAGGAAACCTGCAAAAACAGCTCATTACTGTGCAATCCATTCCCCCGCCACCTCGCAGAAGATTCAGGCGGAAAAGCTTTGTTGCCACCGTCTGATAACAGAGGTGGTGGCCTGAATACTAACCAGAAAGCCGCAGAGAAGGAAATGTTTTCTGAGAAAATGTGTCTCCTCTGCAGGTAGGAAAACAAGAGAAAAAACACACAGGTCTCCACACAGAAATCTCAAGTGGGTAAAGATGCAAGCATCCTGGGAAGGATGGGGGAGGTTAGGTCTTGGGGTCTGGGTTTGTGGAAGTCATTTTCAATGCCTCCCTTATGCGTGCTCACACGCAGTGCAGTCGGTTTTCTCAAACAAGTGCAAACAAAGGAATAAATCTGTTTGAAAGGGCAGGCTTCATTATACTCTAATTAATGTAAATCTCACCCACAGAGAGGAACCAAAATAAATAGCTATAGTAATTAAAATTTAGGGTTTCATTTTGGTTTAGGGGGGCAAGGGGGGGTGGTAGTTTAGAAGTGCCTGAAAGAGAGTCAGATTTGACAGGGTTTTGGGGAGTGGATTTTTGTATAATAATTTTCAGACTACCTAAAACCATTGGGTGGTTGTCCCTAATCAACATCCATAAAATCCTCCTAGACAGAATTCTCCCAGCCTTTCTTGGAAGGGAATACATCAGGCTGGACCGACAAAGAGATTTTTGGAAAACAAGGAGACCAACATTTCTTAGGGCAAAGAGTCTTGAAGGCTCTCAAGTACTAAAGCTCCTAAAAAAAGGTTAAAGGAAAAAACCTAGAACAGTAAGAAGAAAATGAAATCATTAATGCACTGTCATATTGAATAACCAGACCAGCAAAGCTGAAAAATCAAAGCTGAGTTTATTGCCTACCAGGCAAGGGAATATCATGTCATGCAAAAATGAGTTCAGTGAGTCTCCTCAAGTCTCACCAAGCTGAAGGGCTGGGCAGGGTAAAAGAGGAAGCTTTGTCATAAAAGGTAGGATTCAGAAAGGTATTATTTGATTGGTTAAGAAGACATTATAAAGCGTCTCTGAGGATTGGTCATTGCTTGATTTGTGTCACAAAAGCACAGGCAAAGGGGTGCAAGGGTAGATCAGTGGTAGAATTCTCACCTGTCATGTGGGAGACCTGGGTTCAATTCCCTGGTTCATGTACTTTCCAAAAACAAAAGAAAGAAAAAACAAACTAACAAAAAATTCAACAAATGGTGCTATAATAGCGGGATACTCATATGGAAAAAAGAATGAAATGTGACCCCCACCATACAGCATACCAAAAAAAAAAGCACAGGAAACGTTCTCAAAGTTGTCTGAGACGCGTTGCACTGAGGTTCTGTCAGGTTCAGGATCATTTAGCAGCCCCTAATACAGTATATAATTGGGATTTGGCGACATTTTCCTTTAATTGATACCTGCATAATAAAATTCCTAGCAATACCTAGAGATTTCCAAGTCATATTTTTCAAGTTTTCTGCTGGTCTAACATAAAAGGCAAATCCAATGAACACACATTTTTTTAACTGGCATGGAAATTGATGCTGTGCTTGCCTCCATTGCTGGCATATCCATACTGCCTGGTGAGGGAGCCAAACGTGCAAAGATCCCAGGTGATGAGGAATCAGCAAGTGCAATAGCATGGGAGCTGAAACGAGCCTTATGTGTTTGATAAACAGCAAGAAGGCCAGCATGGCCAGAGCACAGTGAAGGAAGGGAAGGGTGATAAGAAATAAAGGATGGGGTAGGTTCCAGATCTATCCAGGACATAGTAAGACATGGACTTTTATCCCAAAAATGATGGGAATCCATTGGAGAATTTTAAGCAGGAAAGTGACAATATGATTAATACTTTTTAAAAGATTACTCGGTTCGATAAATGAAGAAGATTCTTCAGGAAAGTAAAAGTGGAAGCAGAGATCAGTTAGGAGGCATTTGTGGTAGTCTAAGAGAGATGATGGGGGCTTAGACTGGGGGTGGGTAAGAATGGATAGAGGTCAGATTAAGAATCCATTTTGAGGACAGAACTAATAAGACTTGGTGATGGATATGGAGTGAGAGGAAAAGAATAAAATCCACAAGGTTTCTGGTTTTTGGCCTGAGTACCTTTGTGAATCTATAGAAAGGGTAAACACTGGGAGAGTAATGGATTGGTCGGGGTGATTGGAAGTTCAGATTTGGATGTTAAGTTAGAGACGCTGGTGAGACATCTAAGTAAACATGCCAGTGGGCAGGTGGATACATGAATCTGGAACCCAAATGAAAGGCCACATAGAGGTATAAATCAGAGATATTAGCATAAAGATGGTATTAAGAAGTCACAGGACTGCCTGAGACCACTTAGAAAGTAAATACTGATAGAGAAGGCAAAGAGAGAAGGGAGGGAAGGGGAGAGGAGGAGAGGAGTTGAGAAGATGAAGGGAATTGGAGGGGAGCAGAGGGGAGAGGAGAAAGCATAGGACTGAGCCATGCCAACATATAGAGATCATGTGGTTATTTATTTAGATGGAAGATATTACAGCATGTTTATATGTTGATGGTAGAGGTTGAAAATGTATGAAACATAAGGAAAGGGGAATAAACAAAGTAATGAAGACCCCAGGTAGCTGAAACGGGATGGAAGGAATGCCAAGGGGACAGGTTCACCATAGGGAGTAGTAGTATACAGGCTATATAGGTATTTATACGGTGACAGATGCCTACAAGTAAGCTAGTCAACTTAATGGTGGCAGGATGAGGCAGTTATTTTCTGTTTACTTCTGTTTTGTCAACGAATTAAGAAACAATGTCATTAAGAACAGTGAAGGAGAGAAAGTAGTACTGGAAAGACAAGGTCTGAAATAGTTGTCTCAGAAAGTGGGAGCGCAAACTGACCAGAGAAATATTATAGGATTGCCAGATAAGTGGAGATACATCATCACTTATTTGAAGTGAGGCCAGCAGGAGGGTCACATGTTTTCTTACAAGGACATTCAGTTCTTCAGATGTAAAATGGGCAGAGATTTTATCTTAACCTGGGTCAGGAAGATCAAATAATTCAGAGGTCTGAGGGTGGAGAAGAAGAGCCATTTGGATGCCTAGGCTGCAGAACGGCAATCACCCGAGTAGTAGTGGAGAGAGAGGGAGAGAGGGAAAGAGGGAGAGAGCCCTGAGCTCAAAACCTCATCAGAAGAAAAGAGAGGTGAGTGAAAGGTCAGCAGGTGAGTGGAACAAAAGGCCAGTAGGAAGTCAGCATGCACTTCAAAGAGCATTGGTTTTTGAGAGGGCAGGAGAAGCAAGGAGGACACAATCCAAGTAGACCCAGAAATAAAATGGGTGAAGGAAGGATTGAACGGAAAGCAGCCTCCTGAAAGGAAGAACTGTCTTTTATTTTTTAATTTTTATGTGTTTTTATTGAGATATCTTCACATACTGTACAACCCATCCAAAATACAGTCAATAGTTCACAATATCACCACATAGTTGTTTATTCCAAATCATGATCATTTTTAGAACATTTGCATTACTCCAGAAAAAGAAATAAGACAAAAGAAAAACCCCATACATATCACACCCCAACCCTTCCCTCTATTGACCACTAGTATTGCAATCTACCCAATTTTAAGACTTACAACAGAGGTAGATTAACTAAGACAGTGTAATATTGAAAGAGATAGTTATATATATAATATAATATATATATATATATATACATCATATATATCAGTGGAACAAAACACCCAAAAGAAAATCTATACAAACACTCTTTCTGGGGGGGAATATAGTTATACAATCACTATCAAAGATCAGGGCTACTGGATTAAAGTTCAATACCTTCAGGTATTTCCTTCCAGTTATTCTAAAACACTAGATCTTAAAAAGAAATATCTATATAAAGAGTCAGCAGTCACAGTCATTTGTTAAATCCTAATTTCTCAGTTACACCTCCTTCCTCTCATTCGATCATTCTCTCAATCTTGAGGGACATCTGGGCAATGACCATTTTAACTTCATGCTGAAAAGAGCGTTGACCTTCTGGGGTAGTGGAATGAACCTGGCTGTTATTCTAGAGAGACTGTACCTCTGGGCTTCAGAACTTATCTGCCCTAGGATCAATCTGGAGGCCTTAAGTTTCTGAAAAAATAAACTTACTGAGAAAAACTTTTATAGAGACTTAGATAGACTCCAGGGCACTCCCTAGGTTTTTCAGGAATATTATTGGTTGGGGCATGGCATACTGAGGTAGTTTGAAATATCTGACTAAAGCTTGCATAAGAGTAACATCCAGAATAACCGCTTGACTCTATCTGAAATTCTTAGCCACTGAAACTTTATTTTGTTCAATTTCTTTTCCCTCTTTAGGTCGTTCTCAATCCCATGATGCCAGGGCCAGGCTCATCCCTGGTTGTCATATCCCACATTGCCAGGGAGACACACCCCAGGAGCCATGACCAATGTAGGGGAAAAAGTAGTGAGTTTATTTTCAGAGTTAGCTTAAAGAGAGAAGCCATATCTGAGCAACAAAAGAGGCTCTCTGGGGGTGACTCTTAGGCATAATTACATGTAGGCAGACCCTGCATCCCCATTGCAGAAATACGTTTCATAAGGGCAAGCCTCAAAATCGAGGCTTGGCTTACTAAATTGGGAGTCCCTAATGCCTGAGAGAATATCAAGTGTTCCCTAGGTGGGGTAGTTTAATAGTTCCGCCTTTTCCTCCAGTCCTTCAAGGGGACCTTTGCAAATATGTTTTTATTTTCTGCCCAAAATACTCTGGACTATATCCAGGTATTTCATTAACCTGTACAGAATAATAAGATCTAATTCCCTATTCTAGGTTCCACATTGTTTAAATAAACTGAACAGAGGGGTTAAATTAAATACTGTGCTACAGAATGGTTAAATTTTGGATCAAATAATCATTTCTTTGGGAGAGCCGTCTTAACACAAGCTTAACCTAAGTTTCATATCTAGTCCATGAAAAGAAGACAGAGTTTATTGTACAGTATCAAAATAGATATCTATAAATGGGCAAAAACTCAAAGTCATAAAATCCTATATTAAAATGTCACATTTTCAAAATGATGGAAAGTGAATATGTGCACTGTGATAAAAAAAAATTTGTAATGTGTTACTGTGGCAGATGAATGTACCTTAAATGTGTCATTTACATTTTGACAGTTTCAAATGCTCCCATTTTATTCCCTCCTTTGTGTTGAACACTGCAAATTTATGGGAATTTGTGGTTCTTGGTGCTGAAAGACCCCTCCTATTTTCATGGGTAGGGTTATCAAGCTGGGATAAAAAGCTACAGATTTCTTAGACATTTTTTCCCAGAACAGATAAATACTCTCACAGATTTTCAAAAATAAAAATGTCAATGAATATCCACTTTGTGCCAAGAATGGAGACCCAAAGTAATATACTTTAATTATAGCACTTCTAACTATTTCATTAAAACAAATTTTCAATTCTCTTGAGGCAAATCAAAAAGCACAAAAACTTAAAGTGAGTATTTAAATGTAATTGTAATATTTTAAACTTAACAAGGATTTTAAAAATCTTCTCGTGAAGGAAATTTCATGCTTTATATTGTGCCACTTTAAATTAAATTTAAAGCTGTGGGAGGCAGAGCAAGATGGCGGTTTACAGAGGTGTGGAATTTAGTTAGTCCTATACAGCAGCTAGTAAACAGCCAAGAAGTGTCTGGAACAACACTTTGGAGGACATCCACAACTGGACATAAACCAGTCTGGAACAGGTACAAAGGCCAAGATCACTGCATAGAACTGTAAGTAAAGCTTCCAAACTGTGGAGGCTAGTGCCACTCCCCCACTGGCATGGTAGGCTGATACAGAGTCTCTCCCTGGTAGGAAACAAACCCCCTCTACTAGGAGCAAGGGAACGTAGCTCAACCAAGCTCCAACTGTGGTTTTAATGAACAAATTTGGACTGCTGAATACAAGCTCCAAGCACAGATAAACCCAGAGAATACAGGGAAGTAACCCTGAGTTTAGTCCTGGCAGAGAAGGGACGGGGCTGACAAAAAAAAGTCCACCAAATCCAGAGTACTGGAAAAGGGCTGTGCCCCAAGAAAAGGGGCACATAGAGCCAGGTACCAACTCTGATTCTTGATTGGCGAATCTTAGGGCCTGGGGAGACTGGCTCTGAAGAGGGATTTTTTTTTTTCTCTCTTTTTTTTCCTTTTTAAAAAGTACTCTAAGTAGTTCATTAGAGAAAGCCTCAGGCGTTTTCAATTGTCAGGGCTGACCCAGGCAAGGGCAGAGTTAGGATAGGTCTGAGAGACAAAGTAACAAGTGACAGAGATGATTCCCTAAAGGGCATTTTATCCCCAAGAAAAGGGAGGTCAGACTCAGCTCAAGTGGAGGCCCTCCTTCAGAAAATGCAAACCCCAAGGGCTGGGACTCAGAAGCAGTCCAAGTCTGCCTTCCACCTCAGCCTCTGTCTCAACCACACCCCTGGCAGGCTGAGAATTAAACACGTCACACCATTTTATGTCAGTGGGGAGCTTCAGGCTGATCAGCGCCACCTGCTGGGCAGGACAGGAAAAGCACAGAATCTAGAGGCTCCTGAGGAAAGTCAAACAACCTGCTTGCTGGTTACCATCCTCAGGGAAACTTGATATTCAATACACCCTCCTCCTGAGACCTGGACCTGCCTTGTCTGAGAAAATCTGACTGTGGTCGATCATATCTAGGGAACCCCTCCTCAAAAAAAGGTTCCATATTGGCAGGGCAAAACCCAGATAAACAACAGCTGAAAAATTCTAATCAGTTAAACAGAAGCTATGCTAGAGGTCTAGAATATGCTGAACTGAATGCTAAAGAACAGAGAGAGAACAAAGCCAACCAACAAGAAAACTCTAGCCAAAAGAGTGAAAACAACCTCCAGAATAAACTAATCAAGGAAATCAGATGCCTAGACACCAGCAAAAAATTACAAGTCATACTAGGAAAAACGAAGATAGGGCCCAGTCAAAGGAAAAAACTAAAACTTCAAATGAGATACAGGAATTGAAACAACTAATTAAAGATGTTCAAACAAGCATGCAAAATCAATTCAAAAATCAAATCAATGAGTTGAGGAAAGATACAGTAAAACAGATAAAGGATATAAAGACGACACTGGGCAATCATAAAGAAGAACTGGAAAGCTTGAAAAAAACAAATGGCAGAACTTACGGGAATGAAAAGCACAATAGAAGAGAGGAAAAACAGTATGGGGAATTACAACAGCAGATTTGAAGAGGCAGAAGAAAGGATTAGTGAACTAAAGGACAGAACATCTGAAATCCTACAAACAAAAGAACAGATAGGGAAAGGAATGGAAAAATATGAGCAAGGACAACATGAAGTCCATGAATATACATGTTATGGGTGTCCCAGAAGGAGAAGAGAAGGGAAAGGGGGCAGGAAGAACAATGGAGGAAATAATCAATGAAAATTTCCCATCTCTTATGAAAGACATAAAATTATAGATCCAAGAAGTACAGTGTACCCCAAATGGAATAGATCCAAATGGACCTACTCCAAGACACTTAGTAATCAGACTGTCAAATGTCAAAGACAAAGAGAGAATTTTGAAAGCAGCAAGAGAAAAGCAATCTATTACATACACAGTAAGCTTGATAAGACTATGTGTGGATATCTCTGCAGAAAGCATGGAGGAAATAAAGCAATGCTCTGATATATTTAAGATACTGAAAGGAAAAACTGCTAAACAAGAATTCTATATCTGGCAAAGCTGTCGTTCAAAAATGAGAGACAGTTAAAAATATTTTCAGACAAACAAACACTGAGAGAGTTTGTGAACAAGAGACCTGTTCTACAAAAAAAACTAAAGGGAGCACTACAGGCAGATAAGGAAAGAGAAGAGAGAGAGAGAGAGGTTTGGAGAAGAATGTAGAAAAGAAGTCTATCAGCAAGGGTATAAAGAGAGAAAATATAGTAATATATGGTATATTAGAATAAAGTCATGACGCATGCAACAAAATAGATGAACCCTGAAGACATTATGGTGAGTGAAATTAGCCAGAAACAAAGGACAAAGACTGGATGGTCTCACTAATATGAACGAAACATTAACATGCAAACTTTTAGAGTTAAAGGTGATAACACAGGTTACCGGGAGATAGAAAGAGAGTAGAGATTGTGCAATTGATGCTGAAGGAGTACAGAATATTCAGCAGGACTATAAGATCCACAAATGGATAGTATATACTGATGGTAGCACAATACTGTAAGTACACCGAACAAAGCTGAGTGTGAATATGGTTGAAAGAGGAAGGCTAGGGGCATGTATGACACCAAAAGGAAAGACAAAAGATAAAGACTAGGGCTTTATAATTTAGTGAAACCTAGAGTGAACAAGATGGTGGTTAAATGTACAAATAAGAATATTTTTACATGAGGGAGAACAAATGAATGTCAACAGTGCAAGGTGTTGAAAATAGATGGTATATGGAAAAATACAGTCAATGCAAACCAGTCTATAGATAACAGTAATATTGAAATATGCTTCCATTAAGTCTAACAAAGGCAATATACCAAAGCTAAATGTCAATTCTTTGTGCTCCTGTTGTTTCTCCTTTTTATTTTATTTTTATTCTTTTCTCTTCTTCTTTCTTTGTGGAAGAAATGGAAATGTCCTCATATAGATTATGGTGGTGAATGCATAACTATGTAATTATACTGGGAACCACTGATTGCTTACTTAGGACGGATTACATGGTACGTGAAAAAATAAAGAGAGCTACAAGTGCTGGAGAAAATGTGGAGGACAGTGTGGAAGTTCCACAGGAAGCTACGTATAGGGTTTCCATATGATCCTGCAACCCAATTATTAGGCATATACTTGGAAGAACTGAGAAAGCCTTCTTGACCAAAAGGAGGAAGAGAAAAAAAAACAACAAAATAAAATTTCAGTGGCTGAGCGATTTCAGATAGAGTTGTGGAGTCATTCTGGAGATTATTTTTATATGTTATATAGTTATCCCTTTTCAGTTTTTGGTGTATTAAAAATGCCTGAACTGTACTCCAGTAGCCTTAATTCTTGAAGATGACTGTTTAACTATACAGCTTTTATGGTGTGACTGTGTAACTGTGAAAACCTTGTGACTGACACTCCCTTTATCCAGTGTATGGACAGATGAGTAAGAAAATAAAAACAAAAATAAATAAATAATAGGGGGTGTGCTGGTTTGAAAGGAAGTATGCCCCCTAAGAAAAGCCATGTTTTAACATAAATCCCATTTCATGAAGGTACAATAATCTCTACTCAATACTGTATGTTTGAAACTGTAATGAGATCATCTCCCTGGATGACGTGATTTAGTCAAGAATGGTTGTTAAACTGGATTAGGGGATGACATGTCTCCACCCATTTGAGTGGGTCTTGATTAGTTTACTGGAGTCCTATAAAAGAGGAAACATTTTGGAGAAAGAGATTCAGAGAGAGCAGAGAATGCTGCAGCACCACGAACCACAGAGTCCACCAGCCAGCGACCTTTGGAGATGAAGAAGGAAAACGCCTCTCAGGGAGCTTCATGAAACCAGAAGCCAGGAGAGAAAGCTAGCAGATGATGCCGTATTTTGCCATGTGCCCTTCCAGCCGAGAGAGAAGCCCTGACTGTGTCCGCCATGTGCCTTCTCACTTGAGAGAGAAACCCTGAACTTCATCAGCCTTCTTGAACCAAGGTATCTTTCCCTGGATGACTTGATTGGACATTTCTATAGATTTGTTGCAATTGGGACATTTTCTCAGCCTTAGAACTGTAAATTAGCAACTCATTAAATTCCCCTTTTTAAAAGCCATTCCGTTTCTGGTATATTGCATTCCGGCAGCTAGCAAACTAGAACAGGAGGGCTAGAGGGGTATGGGATGTTTGAGTTGTTCGTTTTTACTTTTATTTTTATTTCTATTGTCTATAGAGTAATGAAAACGTTCAAATATCAATTGTGATGATGAATGTACAAAACTATATGATGATACTGTGAACCACTATACACTTTGGATGATTATATGGTATGTGAATATATCTCAATGAAAGTGCATTAAAAATATATAGCTATGATTTAAAGCATATAGTAAGAGTTCAATAAAGATACATTTCATTTCAGTCAACAGTCAAAACATTATTTACAACCTTGGATTATTTTATTTCAAATACCAACTTACTAAATTATGCATTATAACTTCAGATTGCTCAGGTATTTTCATGATGCACAAATAAAATGTTATTTTTGTAGTTGTTTGACTGACTTAGTTAAAACTCCACACTAGTGACATTTAAGCGGTCTTCTTGGCTTCCTTTCTTACCACCAGCCCAGGTAACCATCCTGCCAAGATAGCCTTAGTCTCAAATTAAGCTGAGTTGCACTGTGTGGTCAGAACAGTCCAAATGCAGCAGTACTACTGGAAAACACCAAACATTGCTAATGAGGGTAATCAAAACAGTTTAAATTCTGGCTTTACAACACTGTTTAAATGTCAATATGGTGTTTTGCTCCATGTGAGTGATATTAGGCCTATAAAAAAAATCTGTTTCTGAATAACTCTATTATTGAAATTCTTCGTAAACTTTTGTGTAGTTAACCTCTTGCTCAGGCTACCAAGAATGTTATATGTAAGTGATGTTGCACCCAGCTTGCGACTTCTACCTCAACAAGTAAATCAAGCTGGAGAGGGATTAAGGTGGATGATTTAAAAGGAATAAAGTCATTTATTCTCTCAGAGCAGGAGAAAGAAAAGGAGAGGGTCGGGGTATGGGGCTACGAGAAGGAACGAGAAAACTACTGTTTCCATCTAAAACAACTGTATAAGATGATTTTCATCTGATTTTTATGTTTCTGACTAGTAGATAAATAAAAGAAAAAAAAAGGGAGGTAAAGGAGAGGGAGGGAGGATGGGAGAATGAAGGTGGGAGGAGAGAGGGAGAAACAGACCTAAAGAAAGTGAGAGGAGATGCCATATCATTCCCCCACCCCTACCCTCCTCCTTTGGCAGCTGATGGAGACAGAGGCTGAGAGAGAAGCTGCAGTTCTGTTATGAATGAAGAAGCTATAGGGACTTTAAATCAAAGCAAAGTCACAGAGCAGTAAAGCCAGGATGACACTTAGGGAGTTCAAGACCACAGCAAAAGGATGAGAAAACGGAGTCAAAGTTTTCCTCCTCTAAAGATGTGAAACTAAAGAGAGAGGAAGACCAGGCATTATCATAGTCATGAAATGGCAAACAAAGGAAGTATTCTAACTCAGGCTGGCTGACTTTACAATTTGCAATAAAATAACCTCTTTAAATGTTGCCTGTTATAATTTAACTTTAATAAAGAGATACACGTTTGAGTGTAGAAAATGCAAAGTTATTCATCTTTGGGAGGGAATTTAGACAGAAAATATAATCCAAGCTTTGGGCAAATTGTTGGCTGGGGCACATGGAAACATGATCAAAGTACTGACCCTCAGCTGGTATTCAATAAATATTTGTTGAAAGAACCAATCAATAAATGAATGAATGAATGACAGCAACCAGGTCACAGAATACTTAAAATTACAAGAAAATCATGTTAAGATTGGAAAAGCAAATGCCAGAAAAAGAACATCAAAGATATAACCTAACAGAAAATGCCTCCTGCGGCGGTCAAGAGCATCATTTGGCTTTTAATGACAGAGTATATGCCTATTTACATTGAACTAAACACAATAGACTTGACAGTTTAAATTACAGTGTTTTTCCCTCCTTACTTTGTTTCTTCAGAAATCTCCTAAACAAGAACTAAATGCCCAAATGTATGCACTGTGGCATTTCCGATGCTGAATGACAAGGAGCAACCTTGGTGGCATAGTGTGACAAGCATTTCCTCCCAGGAAAGCTTTCCAGGATGTAAGACTTGCATCCCCATTTGCCATGCTTGAGAAAGAGTGATTTACCCTCCATTAAACGTGCTTTGCAGTTAATCCTCTCAAAAGTGCCTTCTAAAGCCAACCAAAGAGCTCTCTGCATTAAGGGATTTGGTCAATGACCATGTTTTAATGACCATCACATCACCAAGCAGTAAAGTTCATTTTACCTGCAATTTCCCCCCGACAAGGCTGTTTTAAATATGCAGGCACTAGGAGATGGGCTGGAAAACCAAGCCAAGAGGAGGGAGTATGAATTACCAGCACATCAGAACCTTGGAATCCTAATTTACTGGCAAGCCTGCTTCCTAAGTAGAACGTCCCTTAATATAGGCCATCTGCCAGAGTTAAAGCACTGAAGCTATGCAAGTCAGCATTACCCCATTCAGCAACTGTTAAAAAAGCTGAAAAAGTGATCAGAGTTCATCTAGAGATATGAATGAAGAAGCTGATTTGGATAGGACTAAGGCAAATCAGAATACTGGAGAAAGGATGATATGGCCCATACTTTTAAACTTCAACCTCTGTGCAAGATCAAAGGGAGAGAGATTTATTTGATGAAAAATTTATGTCTGTGGTAGCACATTATCTAATTTAACTTGTATGGTCAGTTTACTTGAACACCATAATTACATGGAATCTTGAATAGGGAGTGAGATCTAGTTGGTTTGTACAGGTTAGTGTGATGCTCCCATATATTCCAGAGTAATTTGGGCAGAGAATAAAAAAGTATTTGCAAAGTCCCCTTGGGGGACTGAGGAATAAGGATGAAATATTAAACTTTCCCACCTGGGGAATACCTGATATTCTCACAAGCAGTGGGGACAACCAATTCAATAAGCTGAGCCCTGGATCTTGGGGTTTGCCCCTATGAAGCTTATCCCTTCAAAGGAGAGGCTAAGCCTACTGATAATTATGCCTCAGAGTCACCCCGGGAGAGCCTCTTCTGCTGTTCAGATCTGGCCTCTCTCTCTAAGCCAACCTGACAAGTGAACTCACTGCCCTCCCCCACTACATGGGACGTGACTCCCAGGCATGTAAATCTCCCTGGCAACATGGAACCTGACTCACGGGATGAGCCACGACCCAGCATCATCAGAATGAGAAAACCTTCTTGACCAAAATGGGGACGAGAGAAATAAGACAAAATAAAGACTCAGTGGCCAAGAGATTTCAAACAGAGTTTGGAGGTTATTCTTATACATTATATAGATATCCCTTTTTAGTTTATGGTATATTGGAGTGGCTGGAGAAAAGTACCAGACACTGTGGAACAGTGTTCCAATAGCCTTGATTCTTGAAGACTGTATAACTATATAGCTTTTACAATGTGACTATGTAATTGTGAAAACCTCGTGTGTGATGTTCCTTTTATCCAGGGTATGGACAGATGAGTAAAGAAAAAAAAGGATGCAAATAAATAATAGTGGGAGATAAAGGGCAAAAACTGGGTAGCTTGAAATACTGTGGGCCAATGAGAGGGAAGGGTAAGGGATATGGGATGTATGAGTTCTTTTTTTTCTTTTTATTTCTTTTTCTGGAATGATGCAAATGTTTTAAAAGTGATCATGGTGAAGAATACAACTATGTGATGATATTATGAGCCATTTATTATAAAATATGGTTGGACTGTACATGTATGGATATTTCTCTTTTATTAAAAAAATAAACAGAAAGACACATATACACACAAGACATATAGGCCATCTGTCTCACATTCCATGTTGTCTTTTACCCATTCTTTTAAGTGACAAAAGATGGCACAGCATGAACTTACCACCACCTAAAAGACAGTCTTCAGGCAAAAATTAATGGCTCCATCTAAAAGTATTCTAAATATTGGTTATTAATCTGGGGTACAAGGAAGGCTAGCCTTACCATAGCCTTCCAGCCCTCACTGCACATGGCCCCACCACTACAAAACATCCAGTCTCATCGTTCTCTCCTCTGGACTGGTTTTGGGGGTTTTATTTTGTAATTTTTATAAAGTTTTTGTCAAACAAAGATTTTGAGTCAGATAGGTGACTTCTGAATTTGAACCCAACACACTGACTTTCTGGCAATGTCATCTTGGAAGAAAGAACCTTAACCTCCCTATGCCTCAGTTTCTTCATCAGCAAAATAGGGTAAGAGTATTACCTCTTTCACGGCATTGTTGGGAGAAGTGGGATACTACATTTAAAATGTTTAGTAGAATTGCCTGTAATACACATTGTAAATGTTCATCAGCAATAATAACCATCTACTATTATAATTACAGCTATCCTATGGAATTGTCAAACCTTAAAGCTGGTAGAAGATTTAAAGAATATGGGGTAGCTGATGGCTGGGGTTAAGTGGCCGTACTGTCAGTCACACAGACACATAGCACACAGCACACGACTCAGGAGAGAACCCTCAGAGCTGAGCGGAAGGCGTCTGCTTTATTGAGGAAGTGCACAGGCTTATATAGGCTGGGAGCATGCAGGGTCACGTGTCGGGCTGGGATTGGTCACCGCTGTTGCTAGGGTGGAGGGCAGATTTTGGGTCAGCCATTTTGTGTTGCCTTGCATCAGCCACGGCAGCCATGTTGGCGATATTTCATGACTTCTCCAACAAAAGAACATTAAAGATAATGGATCCCCATTAAAATCACCTGTTACTGTTTTGTTTTGAATACTGATTTTCCAGGTCCCACCCCTAGAGGTTATGATTTAATTGGCCTGAGCGGGCCTGGGCATTGTGATGTATTTAAAGTTCCCCCAGTGTTCCTCTTGTGCAACCATGATTGAAAACCACTGACATACCACAACCCCCTCATTTTACACCTGAGGACACTGAGTCCTGGAAAACTGAATTAACCATCTCAAGTTTACATATGACATGTCTAAGAATCAACCCCAATATTCAAGATTGGTAATCCTGTCCTCTGTTTATAATCCTATAATGTCTTCTCAGTAAAATTCTACCCAATAAGACATTACTTATCTTCTAAAGTATGTATTTTTCACCTACAAGAGGACTTTGAAAATAAGTAAGATGCTCAGTTCTGGGTAACAGGTAGCCTTTGTGGGCAGCACAGCCCTCAGTCTGGGGAATCTAAAAGGTCAGGGGTCTAGGACCCAAAGAGATAGATGATGACAAGGATGTCTGGCCAGTGAAACACTGCAGAGATCTGGGGACCTACAGGAAGGAGCACTATTATCACCAAATGGTTTTGATGTCATCAGTGGTCCAGGATTCCCTTTCAGCACACTGGAAGTTAGAAAATGGGCAATAAAGTCATATCTACTACAGCCTATTCAATATCCAGACCATGTCTTTGCCCACCTCTATTTCTCTTCCTTCTGGATTTTCAGTTTCTATGTATGAAAAAAGAAAAGAAGTCCTAAACCACATAGATTTGGTTAAACAGCAGCTTAACACCTCCCTTCCTCCCCTCTAGGCCCATTCCTGCATCTGGGTCTTTGGTTATGCTCATTCTTCTTCTAATAGTGCCTGCCTTTCCTCCTCCTTTCTCTAGATACAAAAATCTACCCATTCGTCAAGGTCCGCCTTTGTCTTAATTTCTAACTTGAAAAGTTTCTCTTGCCTGTGAATTATCAACACCAAGAGTCAAGATAACATAGTACAATATGTAAAACAATTTAGAAACTCAAATATCAGCTCCTAAGGGTAGGAACTTGCATTAACAGTTTTCTCTATCTAATACAACACTGGAAAATGCTTGAGAACATATCAGATTCTTGATTAATAACTCTGGTTTGCTTGATTGTTGGTCTACTAGTTGTTAAACTGAGGTGGTAGGGTGGGATAGTGAAGAAAGAATATTATGGATAATCTAAGAATAAAAAAATGAATGGGTAGACAAACTTTATGAGAATAGACTGTGGAGGAAACTAATGCAACAAGGAGGAAAGAAGTATATAAAGAAATCTCTACCCAGAGAGCAGAAAGTGGGTCTCCTGGACATAAGCATAAAATAGAAGTTGGTTTCACAAAACCCCATAGTACTCAACTCACACAGAACATTCAGAAGGAAGGTACAGGAAGTGCTTAAATTGCTTGTGAAATTTGGCTTGGCTATTTTTTTTTTTTTTTTGCATGGGCAGGAGCTGGGAATCAAACCCGGGTCTCCAGCATGGCAGGCAAGAACTCTGCCTGCTGAGCCACCGTGGCCCGCCCTTGGCTTGGCTTTTTCATGCCAAAATTCAACCATGAGGAGTCCAGGAGCCACTGCTCCTTCAGCTTGGGCACCATCATGAGATATGTGGAGTGTTCCTCAACCCAATCCACAACCTAGAGCCCAGGCCAGCCAACGGGCTGATTGAAGGACAGCCACCCATCCTTAACCAGGTGAATCATAATCAACTTACAGACTTGTGAGCAGGAGAATAAAGGCTTGCTATTATAAGCCGCTAAGTTTGGAGGCTGTTTGTTCTGTAGTATTATTGTGGAAACAGCTGATTAAAACAATCTTACATAGTCCCAAGGGGAACACTGGGTTGAATGTGTTGAAAAATAATCACCCAGACAAATTTATTTTCTGAATCTCACACAGCTGATCATATAGCTTATATGGCTCATGGTCCTCTAAGTTAGAGACAACTGAAAACAAATGTCCTAATGCAGGAGGAAAAAATATCCCCTTGCCCAACGCAAGCATTTTCTTCCATGATAACACCAGAACTTCTACATAAAAGGAACTCTGGGGAAGTGATAAGCTTGAGGGAGGTGCTGCAGAGAGCATAAATTCCTATTTGCATTACACAATATAAGCTTGAGAACTGTCAACTCTCCTCCACATCAAAGACAGTAACAATGACACTTAGAGAGGTCCAGAAAGGCCCTTATGCTATCCCTTGGTGTCATATGTGTTTTTTCTTCCAGGAAGGTAGGTAGCCACAGGTTTAAATAAGACTCGCCTGATCCTAGAACAAGGTAGCCAATTAATATTTTTGGCTTTGAAAGAATCTAAAATTCTAGGGACATCAATAGTAGGAAAAAACAAAAGGTGAAAATAAGAAGCTGAAGAATTCAGGATCTCAACATCCCTGGCTCAGTAATATACCATCGTGTCTTTAAATCATACATACCCCAACACACCCGTACATATAAACACACATGTATTTATTCACACATATACATATAGATTTACTTTTTTAAAAAGTTAAGGCATTTATGAGGTTAAACATTTACATAAATGTATTTCCATATGTATATTTATATATATAAAAAGTGAAGTGTCTCCTTACCATCAGCCTAGTTCACTAATTCCCCAAACCTACAAGTAATTACTTTTATTAGTTTCTTGAATATATTTCCAGAGTTTCTTATGCAAATAGAAATATGACATTATAATTTTCTCTCTTCTTCACTTTCGCTTTTTTTTTCCTTTTACTTCATAATATATCATGGAGATCTTTCCATTTCGGGACATAGAGAATTTCCTCATTCTTTTTTTTATAGCCACATAATATTCCATTTTCTGATTGTTATTGTGGCCTTTTAAGCTTCCAATAAGATTGTGTTACTGCGTGAACGATTTCAAGCTTTATATTTCTTACAGATAAATGGTTTATTACCATAGTTATTATGAGATAATAATGATTCAAAGTGAAAATGTGGTAATTCCAGGATGAATTTTATAGTAGCTGAAAACAGTTGCTAAGATGTCAGGAACCTTAACAAAAAAAATTCAAGAATCCTAAAGCCTTCTTGGCAGAAAATGTGAATTCAAGAGTAAGAAACTCCTCTGGAGGGGGAACCATCATTACAAAACAGGAGTAGAGTGGACCCATATTCATAAAACACCTACAGCATGCAAACAAAGAGATATTTTACTTAGGTGTCCATGTTTTAAATCTTTTCTTGGGGAGCAAACAAAATTGGGTGAGGCAAAACCCTGCTTTTTGTTTTCTGTTTGAATTCTAGGGATTTGGTTTCTATTTTCACAGGTCTTTGGGGGCCATGTTTTCTCCTGTTTCTATCCTCTCCCAGGACGCCATCTGGGTTTGGATTATAATATTAAATTCCTTGCTTTTAAAATTCTACAGGTTTTAAAAAATTCTAGTATAGAAAAAGCTTTTCTGACTTTTGTTGATTAAATCCTTAGCTTAGTTGGGTCTAAATTATAGCCATCATTATGTGAGTTCTGGTTATCAGTTGCTGCATACCAAAATGGTAGCTCAAGGTAAACATTTTATCTTGCTCATGATTTTGTGGGTCAGGAGTTCAAGAAAGTGGTTCATCTCTGCTCCACATGGCATGAGCAGGCAAGAAGGACTGGAGGGTCCCCTTCCAAGACAGCTTCTTCGCTCACCTGTCTGGAGCCTCAGTTCTCCCTGTTCTCTCTCTCCATGTAGTCTGTCATCGTCCAAGACTTCTCCATGTGGCTTGTGCTTCTCTCAGCATGGCAGTCTAAGATTGAACAAATTATTTGGTGGCTCAGTGCTCTAAGAGTGAGTGTCCCAAGGGACAGAATATAGAACCTGCCAGTTTCTTCTGGCCTGAGACCATAAACTGCCACAGCACCATTTCCACGGTATTCTTTTGGTCAAAGCCATCACAGAAACGCCTATATTCAAAGATAGGAGACACAGAGCCCACATCTTGATTGGAAAAGTGTCAAATAATTTGTAACAATATTAAACCTGTCACAATGGGTATATATAATCCATTTCGTTCCCTAAATCCATACTACCTTTTAAAGTTTCATTCAGAAATTAAAAGTCTTCATCACATACAATGATGGTTTTGTCAATCTGTATCAGAATATATTATAAAGATCACATCCCAGCATAACCTTGTGGCGGAGGGGACAGATGTGCCCCCATCACATAACATGCTTTCCCTTCAGTGTCTCAAAATAAAATCTCCCCGATAACGTTCTGGTCTCACAAAGAGGGAAAAACTCGTAACTGTGTGGAATATGAAACAGCACGATTCAAGCTCACCATCAGAAGTTACAAAGCCTACATGGTGGTTGCACTTCTAATGAGAAGCAGACATTCTGGAGATGGACCACCTGGGTTTGAACCCAAGTTCAGCCATTTACTTATTGTGTGACCTTAGAAAAGCTAAAAAACCTCCTTTTGTCTAGTTTTTTCATCTATAAAATGAGGACAATAGACATATTTACAGCATAGCAATCTGCTGATAAGTGAAACAGATAATGTATGTAAAAAACTTAGTGTGTGACATATTTTAAATGCTTCACTGAGTTGAAATAACACTAGTTGCAGTTAAAATGACCCCCAGAGTCTCAGTGGCTTTACACAATAGAAGTTCATATCTCATTTATGAGAAACCCAATCAGAGGTTGAAGATAAGAAAAGATGAGCTTCTGCGCCACAGAGTAATCCAAGGTTCAAGGGTAAAGGAGGTACTGCTTTCTTCAACAAGAAGCTTCCAAGATCTCCTTTGATGTTGACATCCAGGTGTCAGATGGGGCAGGAAAGAGAGTGGAGAATCCCTTGAGAGGCTTCTAAAGATTAGACCGGCATGTGGTATAAATTACTTCCATTTATATTCAATTGGCCAGAACCTGGTCACATGGCCTCTGCTAGTTGCAAAGGGGTCTGTGAAATGTAGTCCCTTTTTGACTAGGCAGCTGCTTTCTAGCAACAACACTACACTATAGAAGGAAAAGTACAAATATTTGTTGGGCAACTAGCGTTTATAACCTACCCCCACAATGGTGAAAATTGTGATATTTTCCTTTATCGAGAAACAGAAAAAAAAATAATTGAAATATTAAAAACACTATCTCATGAAGAGATGTACCACTACAACGTCAGATTACTGCCAGGTAGCCCTCCTCCCACTTCTCCATTCCCCTACACTGCCCGCCCCACACACAAATATATAAACACATACCTTGGTCTTTGGATCACAACTTTCATATACTGAACCCTAATTCTCAAAAGTTTGTTAAATATTTAATAATGAAAGTAAATTCTTCCAGGCCACTTCAGAATGAATCAGTAATCTTCCCTGGGAAGGCCAGAGATATGTCTATGGTATCAGAAAGAAAGGGCAGGAGAATGATTTGAAGCTGGATCTGGCCTTTGATAAAAGATAATTTAGGACAGGCCAGCAGTTTTCTTTTGGGAGAAAGACCTTTGTCCACCTGACAATGAGAGTTAAGATGGCTGGAGGAGATTAGCACCTCCTGCTAAAGTGGCTCAGTAGAAGGAATACTGTCTCTAGGCATTCAAAATCCAGATGTATACACACATTTGGGTAAGAGGTACAAACAGACCATTTATGTGAGCCAAAATCATTATCTTCCTAGGAAAAACAAAAACAAACACCCTCGACTTACACACACTTTATCAACCTGGGATCTGTGGACCCTAAGAGGCTCATGGATGGTTTTCAGGGGTATATGCACCCCCGGAGGCTGTACACAAATGTACATATGTGTATGTTGACACATATATATGAATACATTTTTTCATGGTCACTATTTTCATATTAGCCATTTCCCATCTGAATTACTGTTAGCCAGGCACAAATTCCACAATATCACATAGTATAAATTAAGGAATAGGTTTTATTAGCAAAAGGGAAATTTACAAGACAGGGTCAGGAAAAAGGTAAGCCACAAGTCTCCATGCTCCTATTATCCCACAGAGAGACATGCTAAACCCTGACAATCTGTTGGATATGCAGTGTGGGTTTGCGTTCCCCTAGAGCAGTGGTGATTTGCCCCTATGAGCACATTTGGCTGTGTCTGGAGACGTATTTGATTGCCATAACTGGAGGAGGAGGTGCCAGTGGCATGTAGTGGGAAGAGGACAACGATGCTGCTAAACATCCCTCAATGCACAGGACAGCTGCCTACAACAAAGAATTTTTTCTTTTGTATGCTGTATGGTGGGGGTCACATTTCATTCTTTTTCCATGTAAGTATCCCATTATCACAGCACCATGTGTTGAACTTTTGTCTGTTTTTCCTTTCTTTGTTTGCTTGTTTGAGGAAGTGCATGGGCCGGGAATCGAACCGGGTAACAAAGAACTATTGGGTACAAAATGTTAATAGTGCCAAAGTTGAGAAATCCTGCGCTAGAGTGACTATCCCAATATGGCAGTTTCTCTCTCCAAACAGGTTCAGGGTTTCAAAGAGCTGTACTCTGCTCCCGTGCCTGCAGTTCTACAGTAGGGTAGGCATACTGCCTCCTCCTGATTTTAGTGCCCCCCAAAAACTGAGCCTGAGGTGATGGCTTGCATCCAGGTAGTTTATTGTGGGAAGTTAAATTAAGGAACAGAATTAGGGGTACTAGGATGAGTGAAATAGGGGAGACAGGAAGCCAATCTAAGGGCACGTTATTAAGCTGTAACCACTGTGAACAACTGGTGCTCAATCCTTCCAGAGATCCCCTGAGAGGCCATGGAGAATGCACCTCAGAATTTTCTGCCTTAGGGACTAATATTTACCTGCAGACTGCCATCAGTCAATGCCAGGGGTTTTCCCCATGAGGGTTAACTCTCTCCAGGTTTGTGCAGACCCTCAAAAAGAAAGAGGCTACAGGGAAGAACTGGATGGATACTTATTGTAGCTAAGGTAGGGTGCTGTCAGTTTCCACCTGCACATAGTTGGATGCCACCACAAGAAGAAAGGTGGGCCAAGAAGATATGGTGGGGACAAGATATGCCCAACGCACTCACGCCAGCAATTCACTGCCCAATAAGGTGCTCTGCGTTAAACCCTCCCTACTGCCCATCATTCAGCTGTCCAGAAGGCAACAAGCAATCAAGCCTGTGGTGATTTCTCTAGCCAGTAGTGAGGTGCTAACTTGGAAGGAGCCCAATTCATGGTACTGTTCTGTTTCTATCTGTCCTGGATTTTTTCTAGACAGCTCCTAGGAGCTATGTGTTTCAAATGCCCCAAGTGCCCAGACAGGGGCCTGGAGTAGGCCTCTCTTTCCACCCTCAGTCCTTAGGGTACAGTGCTTTCAGATTCCTAAGTGAGGAGGGCAGGCTATTCCAGCCACCTGCTGCCACCCTTCAGCACCCAAGATTCTTCTCTGAGTGCATGCAAGGATTTCCAAATGACCGGCTGCTCCAAGTCCCAGAAATCTGCAGATGGACAATGAAGCCACTGCACCATGGGCCATTCCTGGGCTGAGTGGCCTGTCCCGCCTTCACAAGACTTGCTCTGGTGACTCAAGATCACCACGGTCCTCCAGGGGCCTTCCCTCATCCCCAAATGACCCTGCTTGCCAGCTTCCAAGATGCCTTGTCTTCATCCCCTGTAGGGAAACTCCTACTTCCAGGGTGGCCAGCCGGATCTCTCTGGTTGTTTCCAAAAGGCTATAACCGACAGATAGAATTCTCCTCACCTGATGTGCCAGGTAGGTCCATCTGTGGTTGTCATCTCTTCTGTTAAGGGTAAGTGTACAGTGTCACATCATATAGAGGAGGCAGAAGCTTACAAAGGCAGGGTCAAATGAGAGGCATAAATTTCCCACCTTCCCATTATCCACACAGAGAGAAACATCTCAGAGGCAGGGCATGGGTATGCATTCCAGGAAAACAACCCTGCCCCCTTTCACTCTCAGTCTTAGAGCAAACATGAGAAAGTGACCTTGTTAGAAACGATGCAAGCACACGCCTGGATTTGGGTCCCAGCTGTTTGCAGGAGTTGTCTGGGACCACCAGCTGGCCAGGATCTCGGGCCCATGGGGCCCCGAGGAAGGGAAGCCACAGTCCCTTTTTCCAAGTATGGGAGCCGCTAGTTTCATGGGAAGTCAAGCTTGGGTGCAGCCACTCCTGCTGGGAGAAATGGCACTGACTAGGGTGAATCAAATATCATATCTAGTAATGTAACGTTCTGTCGGGAGGTTCATCTCCCTCCCTCCCTCCCTCCCAACATTTCTGACAAGTTTAATGACATCTCACATACCATCCAGCCTGTTTCCATTTTTATGCAAATCATTTGTTGAGAAACAGATAAGTTGCTTTTTATTTAGTTGCCATTTAGCTATCATCATTATTTAGGGGCTGTAATAGCCAATTTGCTTTTTAACAAGTGAGATGACATGACTGGATCTATGTTTTAGAAAATAATTTTTTGAACAATGACAGAGAATGAATTAGCAAATAAAGATTCTATACTCAGCCACTCCCTCTGGGAGAAAAACAGGGACCCCATTCTGGCCAGTTCATTGACCAAGCCCCCCAGAGCAAGTCCCCTGGGTCACACTGCTGTACAGCCCTGCTCCTTGCATCCCAGAGGCACTGCAAAATACTAATGTATTAGCACTGTCTCAGTGGATGATTTCAGCAAGCAGCTCTAATTTTACTGCTAGGAACACCCTCACGTTAATGTGCACCATTCACTTCTCTGTCTTACGACATTTTCCTTGTCCTGCACATGTACCTTGGCTACAAATCTTAGCTACCTACACTGATTACTGAAAGAAATCTAACTCTAAGGAGACAGATTTCCTAGGCAGTTATCCATATGACCATCCAATCCTTTAAAAAACATTAATGCCATGGTCGCATTAAAAATTCCAAAGAAGTAGATGCATTTGATTATTAAAATACAACTCAGAGGAGCAGAAAGGGAATAGTGCTATCTTTTGATATCGGGCTAGTAAACGATGGAGGGACACCAACAAGCAAAAAACTGTCTCTGTCCATATTCTCTCTATCCACTAGCACATCCATCCATTTTCTGCCCGGATGTCAGCATTCTCCTGATGTTTGCCTTGTCACTTTTATTTTTACCAATCAGCTGCAACAATCCCTTTGCTAAAGAAAGCCAAAATGAGAGCCTGGTGAGAAAAACACAACCAAAGCATCATTGGTCTAGACAGACATATACCATCATCAGTTCTGACAGCAGCCTTAGAAAAGGAACAGCCAAAATACTTGCCTTCCATTCTGAAAAAAAAAAAAGACAAAATTATAATGCATATTGGGGAGGTTTCCTCAAATACAGGAGGCAGTAAAAAATATTGCCATTGTGTTTGAACACAATTGATTTCCAGTGTGTTTATAGCATGGACGAAATAAACATGAAGGACTGCAGGTAAATAAGACTGCAAATGTCATTTGGTCCTGAGGGATTCTGCACACCAACAGCTTGTGCAGAGAAACAGTAATCACGTTTTCTTTCAGCCTGTGGTTAACAAATCAGATAGCAGCACAGGGCTCTCTAGGTATAATGGCGTTCTAAAAATAACCGCCTTGCCTCCTTATGTAACCCCGAGGCAATCTCATTCCGTTTCTAAATTTAGAGCCCTCCACAAAGGCCAGTCCAGTGGGGAGATGGTTGGTTGGTGATGCCTGTTAGAAGAATAACTCACAGAGCTCAGCTAATAAAAATCATACTTCTCTCTCTCTGGAATAATATACGCAGGAATATGGGTATGGGGAGTGTTTTTAAGAGCCCCAAATAAGATAAAGTAAGCTTCGTTATTGTAATCAGAACGTGAGAGGAGGAAAGGGGACCATTTAGAGTCAAATTATCATGTAATAGAAATGAAAATCACATTATGCTCATCCGATTATCTTATGGGGAGGAGTTCTGAAAAGCATCAGCCAGGCCGCTGCTTGCAGACTGTTTATATGTGAGGGTCAGCAACTGGGTTCCTGGTGACAATTTCTGAAGCAAAAACAGGAGTTATTGACTTTGAAGTTTTCCATTAAACAGACGCATCCTGACCCTCTCTGCTGTTCATCTCCTGTGCCAGTTCAACAGCAAGTTTACAAACAGAACTACACACAGAGAGACACAGATACAGACACGCAAATTACAAAATTGCTTCTCCCTCATAATACACCAGCATGGTTAAATAATAAAATCGGTTTTGTGTCTAGTCCCTAATCACAAGTTATTATTCATCCTAGTAAAGTTTCCATTTATCCAGCATGCATACTACCAGAAAATTCTAAACGACAGTAGTATTCCATAATACTAAATGCTCACAATGGTGGTTCAAGTGCTATAATATCCTGAAGTATCTTTTGAATTTTGATCATTTCAGGATAAGTCATTTAAACTTTCTGAGCCTACAAATCCTTGCCTATAAAATGGGGCTAGCAATAATATTGAAGCAAAATTTTGCAAGCATTCAATTAAAGAATACATACAAGAGCACTGTAAATTATAAGCTCTAAAAAATTGTTGGGTTTGTTCTTTTATTCTCTAAGACTAAATAGAATACAAGATTTATCAGCATAACCCTTTCAATAACCATTCTGGATAAATATTAGCTTATGGTGGTTAATTTAGGTATCTGTATAGTAATAGAATTGGAGCCATAATCACAATGGAAGAAAACACTTCTCAAATTCATACCTTACACTTCTGTTTACACATCCATTCCCAAAAAGCTATTATTTAATCACATATGAGCATCTTCCCTAAGTAGAGCCTGTTCGGAAATGAGAGGCTGGAAAAGAAGGAAATCTGATAGTAACAGCTCACCCTTCTATTGCCCTTACCTTATGTTATACTAAGTGCCGTTCTGCACTGTTCCAAGTACTTTACAAATATCAACACATTTAAACCTCTAGAGGACCCTCTGGGTAGGTACTATTATCTCCATTTTATAGATGGGGAAACTGAGGTGCTGAGAGGTTGAATTAACTTCCCCAGGTCTGTCGGCATCTAAGTGGCAGATGAGAGTCAAATTCAGACTGTCCAACCCCAGGTCTGTAGGCTTAACCACTATGCTATACTGCCTGGATCCTGAATCTTCTTTTTCCACAAGGTGAGGATGCAGTCTGTTGACCCTGAGTTGGACTCAAGATCCAGGGAGTCTAAAATATTTGTAAATATTTCCTGTTAAGGATGGCATACACTACCTGTGGAAGTGCTTCCTGAACGACCACATCAGCCAGTTATAAATATTCAGTCACGGCACAAAATGAAACTCTCCCAGGCCAGCAAAACCAAACCCTGTTGCCAGGATCTGATACATCTGCTCTTCTTTCTATACCTGTGGCCGGCCACTTCTCCTCAGCAAAGTTTCTGATTTGTGACCAAGTAAATCAGGAATTTGAAGTGCGATGAGTGCAAGGCATCCCCCAGTTCCACAACCAATGAGAAAGTTATTGCAATAAATCTCGCTTGCATTTTACAAATGTGTTTCTGCCTCCACAGCATCTAAAATTCATGACGAAGACCCAGTGTGAGGAAAGTGCTAAAAACACTAGGTAACACAACTAATTTTGGGACCTACTTCTGTCCCATCTCTATTGATGACCAACTAGGGGGTTGGAGCTTGATTGGATCATTTAACCTCAGCACTTCGGCTTCGCCATCTGTAAACTGTACTCATTGGGGCTGAAGAACTGCGAGGCCTCTAATAGAAAATTCCAAAGCTCTAAAGACACAGACTTGACTTAGACAAAGAAATTTAGGAGTAGAAACATACACATAAAAACAATTATGGAGCTTTTCAGTTTCTTTGTTTAATAGAGTCATGGGCCTAATCATTACCCAAGAAACCCTCAAAAGGCTTGAGCCCTAAAGGCAAATGGCACTCTAAAACTCCATTACAACCATTTCCAACTATCAGGTGCACCTGCCAATTCAACAACGAATATCTGCAAAGTGGTAGCCCACCTAACATGCAATACTCTATCAGCTACACCTCTGAAATTCCAATCAAAGCCATAGGAGCCACTCATTTAGTGAATCAGACTTGAAGGTCTTAGTGAGCATTAATGCTTGAGAAAAAAAAAAAGTCAATGGAAAGTCAAATACTGAAACACTAGAAAGAATGGTGCTAAGGTCTCTAAATTCAGAGTAAATAATCTACAAGGGAAGTACGAAAAATACCTCACACAATTATGGTCACCACTCTCTTGTCTGTAATTACCTATCGAGCTAATTCAATGACACAGAAGATAGCTATGAAATTACAAGAGAATAAAAAACTCTGGGCAACCAAACACATGGTACCATATTCATGCACAAAGCACATACAATTTAATCACAGAATTTATGTGTTCTAAAACTTGACATGCTCTTCCAACAATCTTAGTTACCTACTGCCATATTAAAAAAAAAAAGATTAACAGCTGCCAAGTTAGAAGAGGGAGGTAACTGACAGAAACAGACACATTGACTGTGGTAATAAACAGGGAGAGAAAAGACAAAGGAACTTAACAAGGGAAACCCAAGTATTCAAAAGATACAGTGAGCAAAGCCACTGAAAAAATCAAGGCCCCTTGATTACATCAAAGGGCCCAGAGACTCAGAGGATCCACTGCTATTCCTAGCAATCCTAAATCATCCAAAATATTTAGCCCATGTTCAGAATTCTTGAGTGAAGGGATCAAAGCAGATGGTGATACATTAAGAATTCCCATCCAAAATAAATAAATAAATAAATAAACAAATACAATGCTGACATGCATACAATTTTTCTGTAAATGGAATTCTTCTAAAAGAACCTATCTTTTCCTTATAATGTCAGCATAATTTAGTGGTGATTATCCTGAAGAATCCTTGCAATGAACCATAGTAAGAACTTGAAGCAATGGTGTGCAAATTAAGACATTTGGAGAAAATACAGGTTTGCTCTCCAGACAAGTTAATAGACAAGTTAGTAGAAGAATAGAGATGATGAAGGTCACAAATGATGAGACAGCAGAGAGATGAGCATTTACCGGTGAGACATTAACATTTTAGATAGAGTATAAAAACCCTGAAGCAATTATAACATTATCTAAGCTCTAAAACCCTAATCAAAGTCGTTGTCATCTGTGAAGAAAAGGTATCTCTGATATTTTAATCCTCAGACCTGTTGGCTTATGATTTCTAGAGACTACAGTACCAACACCTCAGTTTTCAAGGGATGCTGAAAAGTCTCTGTAAAGAGCAATCTTCCGCAAAACCCAGTTCCACAGTGCCTCTGTTCCACAAAACCCCACATGGTGTGCTTGCTATTGTATGAAGCCCTTTAAAGGTAGAGGAGCAAATTAAACAGCCAGGAGATTTGGGGGGATGTGCAACCTAATAGAATGAATGCTCTGACTTCACATTTCAAGCTGATCGTGAAGCACTAAGCAATATATGGTGTGTCTTTTGAGCCACCAGAGTCTGGGAGCTCAACAAATCCTAATATATACATGCATTCAGCTGAGTCCACAGCATAAATGCTCTTCATTTCCTCTTTGAGGCTCAAAATATTGATTCAACAGCTATCTTTAGGCAGAAAGACAGAATTAAGATTTCATCTGTCTGTCTTTGTTACAGAAAGCCTTTCCATCCAATGGGGCAGGGAGGAATGACCTACATGATAAGGGACTGGTATGTTCATCTTCCTTCCTCAGAAATTTCCCTATTTACAGTATATACAACATAGCTTCCCCCATGACCACAATAAACTGGAAGAAGTTGGAATAAGGTGATGGAAAATCCCCTTACAGAAATCCTTACTGTCAAACTGCATCCCTTACTGAGTCATTTACTCCTCTAACTGCCTAGAAAATGGCCTCTTCCAGCGAACTAAATAGCATCTCAAGTTGCTTGAAAAACTTAATGTACCTCCTTCTACCAAGCAATCTGTTCTTTTTTCCTGTGTAGCATTAGGCCTAGTATCCTTAATTCCATGCCCACACAAGCTGTTATCTAGGCAACAGTCCCCAGATCAAACACTGGTCAAGCCAAAATTTTCATCCAATCGTTGTGAATTCAATGGTAACTAATATGATCAAATATACCAAAACTGACCTTCAAAACAGTTATATAAGGAGGACTGTGAAAAAAAAAAAAAAGCTAGAACTCAGTGATTGAAAGGAAAGCTGATGTGTAATATATGCAGGCAGATGTTTAGTCCATGTCATGGTATAAGGAAAAGGTCTCTACTGACTGGCTTAGTCCCCAAAATTCAAGTAGCAGCTGAGAAGGTGCTGGTGGCTGTTTGGAGGGAATAATTTTTTCTGTTCCCCAGAGAAAAAATCAAAATGTATGTTATTGCAGTAGTTTGGGATTTCTTCAGAAGCAGACTCTGAGTCAAGGATTTGGGAACAAGTAGTTTACGTGGGAGATGATCCCAAGAAGTACTCTAAGGGAGGAAGAAGTGAGACAGAAAAGGAAAAGAAGCCAGCAATGAATTAATGAACTGCTTACCGCTGTGGGCAACTGGGCACAATTCCATTGAAGACTCTTGGAAAAGCAGCATGGAATATGCCTCAGAATTGTCTGACTGCCAGCAAGAAAGTTGGGGTATTTATCCACTTCTTCCCATCCCTCAAGGTTGATGGTCTCCCTTGGTGCATTAACTCCTAGGCACTTGCAGCTTGCCTGGCTCAGGGCTAAGCAAACCCCTTGCTGCTGCCAGAGAATGTCCCAGCAGAGCGACACGGAAACCTGATGGCTGATACCGGAAGTGTCTGCAGTGACCTCCATAGCCTCTTTGCAGTAACAAAGGCAGCTGCAAACATAATGAAAATCCACACCAATTTCAAGAGTGGATCAATAAAATTTATAAGAGTTTCAAATATGCCAGCAAAATACCAAGATCTGAAATGGAATGAAAAGAAATCTTTCATTCTCCTAAAAACAAACTCAGCATAGATTTTAATAAGGGCCAATATTTATTACATCGTTTTTGTCTTTCTGATAAACACAGTGATCGCAGAGCAGCTGGTCTCTCAAGGTGATGCTGTAAGAAGAGCATATGCTCATTTGACATCCTCACAGAACACACATAGAAGCCAGTATGTTGAAGTGAACAGGCAGCCACACCAAAGAGAGAGTGGAAAAAGAAGCCACACTTATCAAACTCTTCTGCAAGCAAGCAGGAAACTCGCACATTGCCCCTTGGTACCAGATCTGATATTTGGATGCTTAGCAATTGGTAAACCAATTGCTAAGAAGGCCAACACGTCATAGGCTGGGAAGGACACCCATAGATCCAGGCCAAAAGAACCCGGGAAAGGAGCAAGCAGGTCAAGTGAAGCTGGGACCAAGAAAGGAGAGGCCAGGTGGAGAAAAGTGTTTAGAAACAAAGCAACTGAGAGTACCAACTCTGAAGTGAGACACATGTTGCCTTCAGCAACTTTCTTAACTTCTCTGTGCCTTAGTTTGCTCATCTGTAAGATGGGTATATTACTAATAGCTACTGCAGAGTTGTTGTGAGAGTTAAATGAGATGATATTTAGAATGTGCTGAACACAATGCCTGCCACACACTAAGCATGGGGAGCCTGAGGGAAGAGGAGGGCTTGAGTGGGTTTGTAGGCTGAGGATAGGGAGGTTGTGTCAAGTGAGATGCTTAAAGTTGGAAAACAATGCCCCAGAGCGAGAGGAAGGGGATGGAAACAGGAATCAAAAGCATTATATTCCCAAGGGAATTCCATTTAAAACTCTAGCAATGACCTATCCTGTTGTGTTATAATTAGTGGTACAGGGGTCTAAATTCTTGGCTAGATTCTGAAGTTCTTCATAAACATATATTTGTTGAGCTCAACCTATGTGTCAGACACCATTCTAGGCACTGGGGATGAAGTAGTAAACTAAATAAAGTGCTACCCTCAAAGGCTTACATTCTAGTTAGGCGAGACTTGACTATAAATAAAGACATACTAATATATAACAGGAAAAGTGGTTATGAGAGCAGTGGGGGATCGTTTAAAAGAGGACGAAGATGATCAGGGAAGGCTTTGCGATAAAAGCGGCACCTGAGGAGAGGCCTGATGAAAGTGAGGGAAGGAGGCTTGTGGAGATCCTGAAAGGAACATTCCAGGCAGGGGGGGAGAGCAAATACAAACACACTGAGACCAGAATATCTTTGAAGAGTGAGAAGAAGAGCATGGAGGCTAGTGGGGTGACCAGTGCGGCTGGAGCGGAGGAGTCAGTGGGGACAGGGGTGAGAGATAAGTTCAGAGAGGTCATAGGAGGTAAGATCACGTAAGGCAGGGGGGTCTCAAACTCCAATGCACACTAGAGTCACCTGGGAAGGTCTGAAAAATCCCTAATTCCAGGCTGCAACACAAACCAGTTGAATGAGAATCTGAGGGTGGAATCCAGGCATCGAAATTTTCCAAAGATCCTCAGGTGATCAAGGTGTAGCAAAATATAAAAAAGCTCTGACCTAAGTCTTTGAATGCCATTTTAATAACTCTGGCCTTTAATCCGAGATAGGGAGCCAGTGGAGGGTTCTGAACAGAGAAGACACACGACTGTATTTTTAAAGGCTTACTCTGACTACTGTATATGGAATAGACTAGAGGGGGATGAGGAATGAAGCAGCAAGACCAGATGAGAGGCAAAACATTATCTTATTCAGTTTTTTTCTTTTTATCCCCAGTGCCTAGGACAACTGAAGACATCAAATTAATATTCCAAAGACGTTCCCTCTGCCTGAAACTTCTTCCTCCAGTTATGTGCATGGTTTGCTACCATATTTCCTAAGGAGGGTTGCCAGATAATTCAGGACATCCAGTAAAATTTGAATTTCAGATACACATCGAATATTTTTTCAGTATTTCATGAAAAATTTACTTAGACTAAAATAATTATTCATTATTTACCTGAAATTCAATTTTAAGTGGTTACCCTATATTTTTTTTTGCTAAGTTTGACACCCTACCTTCAGGGCTTCCTCAGGGGAGGCTTTTCCTGAATATCAAATATAAAATGAGGTGCTCTTCCCCCAGGATTCCTTATCTCCTTTATCCTGCTTCATTTATTTTCAAAGCTCTGATCATTATCTGATGTGATATTACACATTGATTTGTTTCTCAATTGTCTCTTCCACTAGAATGTGAGCTAGTGGAAAGAAAACAGGAACTCTGTTATATTCATTGCAGTATCTGCAGAACCTAGTACAGTGCCTGGCATATAGCAGATACTCAACAAATATTCGTGGAAGGCAGACAGGGAAGGAGGAAGGGAATCAAGACAGGAAGGAGGGATCCAAGGAGCTTGGGAGGGAGGGAAGAAATGAGTAAATATGAAATAAAAGAAGGTGAAAGTGGATGATACTATGCATGAGTTTTCTAGAGGAGGAAAAGGAATTTAGAAAGCTCAATTCTGAATTTTTTCCCTCAGGGAACAGGAGTTGAGGTTATCTGCTAAAACTGGGAGGGAGACTTGGGAAGAAAATTCAAAGAGAGAGACAAGTGTTGAGAAAGGTCACAGTGGAGAACTGGGAAAGTGAGGGAATAGTGAAAAACCTAAAGAATTGCCAGAGTAAAGGAAGAGGACCTACCTGAGGCCGGCAAGCACAATTTATAATGAGACTCCTCTAGGTAGGGTTGCAATAATCTCCAATAGGGTTCAACTGCCTGGGATTAGGAGGAAAAAAACACATAAAGGCAGTGTGGGCAAAGGGCTGAGATTTGAGATGGCCAAATGATCAAGGAATCCCGGGAATTGGTTCATAACCTAAGATAACCTAAGATTCAGGCTGGATTAGGATGTGTGAGGATCTTGGGAGAAGTTATTAAACTTATACTTGAGGAAGGGGCTGAGAGCTGAATCTTGGCGGAGAGGAGGTATAAAATTAGGATATTATGATCAGAGAGAAGAGCTGGGAAAGTGACAAGGTGATACAGAGTAGTTAAGAGGTCAGCCTCTGAGCTATGAGAGTTTAAATGCCAGACCTGCCACTTACGAGCTATGTAACTCTGGGTAATTTGCTCACCATTACTGTGCCTCAGTTACTTCATCTCATAAAATGGAGATCTACTTACCCCATAAGTTGTACTGTGGTGATTAAAAGAATTAATATATGTAAAATATTTAGAATAGTGCATAGTAGGTAGTTTAAATGTATTACCTGTTACAACTACAAGTGTACGTTGTTGCCATTTAGTAGAAATGAAAGTGACTGTAATGCAGGAAGTCCACAGTAAGGCCAATAAATCAAATATGCTGTATCTGTTTCATTATAAGAAAATGGCAAAAAAAAAAGCTTGAAGGAAATCCAAAGGAAGAAGAAAGTAAAAATAAAATAAACATGTAGAAAACAAACTTGAAATCATCACCGCAACAGAACTGATCTATTCAAAACTTAGTTTTTTTTTAATTAGCATATCTCTTTTTAGAAGATAAAACAAATGAAAAAAATGTATAATAATTCAGGGCATGAAACAAGACATTCATATTTTAATAATTATAATCATAGATGAGCTACTGGAGAACAGGGGTTTTATCTTTTTCATCTTTGTATCTGTTATGTATTACGCTGGTGTTTCATCAAATATTTGTTGAATAAATGAATAAATAAGTAAATGGAAGGAATGTTTGCATCCTTTACCATTTATCTTCTAAGATCTTGGGGATTTTCTTTTAAATTTGAATGTGCCTCCAGGTATGAAGTATTAACTTGCAGCAGACCAAATTTTTGTCAAGAACTACTAAAAAAAAAAACAGATAAGATGCAAAAAAAAGATAAATAAATAGGTAAACTGTAAAGATGTGAGCTGGTGTTCTGTATCTGCTTTTTCCTGAGGGCAACTGGCAGTTTTAGCCATGGGGTAAGAGGCTAAAAACACAGGCTATCCCCGAGATAGGACTGCTACTAAAAGGTAGAGATACAATCCAAGCTTTTGACAGTACAGTTGGGCTTGAGAGTAAAAAACTGGAAATTTGAGGGCCCAGGATTCCAATGACAATGGAGAGAAGGAAATCTGAGTCTTTCACTCCACACATTTCCACCTTCGCAACATTTACTGAATTCTGAAGCTGCAGAAGACAAAAGGCTAAGAAGCTAAGCAGAGAGCCTGCAAAGTGGAGAGGGACATATAACAATCTTTCAGGGATGAGGAAACCAAGATTATAGTTCAGTACCTAGCAGGGGACAGGGGCCTCACAGAATACCCCAGGTTCTTAGTTGGGCACCTTGGTGGCCTATGCTCTAGGAATATGAAGCAAACCTATGTATACAGATACTTAATAAAATGCAACCCAACTTGGAGTCAGTTTCCCTCACTAAATTAAGGTTATAAGCTCCCCCGACACACAATTCACCTAGAAGAAAAGATGAAACGTCTCTTGCCATTATCCAGACCCTCTAAATTTTTTATACACAATCAAATACTACCAGACATTCAACGAGGCCCAAAGATAAGAAGACAAATGGATAATATTCAAAGACCCACACAGATGATCCAGATTTTAGAGTTAGTAAGCAAAAACTAGGATCAGAGAAATGACATCTACAAAAAAGAATCAAATGGAAAAAGACAATTCTTGAAATTAAGAACTACACAGATGAGTTTGTGTTTAACAAGACATAAAACATAGCAGTAAAGGGGATTCATGAATTGGAGGACAGGTTAATAGAAAGGATACAGACTGAAGCTCAGAGAGAAGAAAAGAATGGAAAATAATAAAAGGAATATAAAACGTGTGGAAAACAAATAAATTTTCTAACACACATGTAATTGAAGTTGCAAAGTAAAGATAGAATGAGGCAGAAACAATATTTAAAGAGATAAGTTCTGAGAATTCTCCCAGTAGATGAAAAGCACCAACTCACAGATTCAAGAAGCTTAGTAAACTCCAAGCAGGATAAACACAAAGAAAACTAAAGTTTGGCACATCACAGTGAAACTTCTAAAAATCAATGACAGAGAGAAAACTTTAAAATCAGAGGTAAAAAAAAAGTACATGAAGGAAAACCATTAAGACCTTCAGCAGACTTCTCTAAAGAAATGAGAGAACCCAGAAGACAATAGAATGACACCTTTCAAATGCTGAAAGAAAATAACTTTCAACTTGGAATTTTAGATGTAATAAGATATTCTTCAAAAATGAAGGTGAAATTAAGATATCTACTGGCAAAAACTGACATAATTCATCACCAGCAGACTTGTAGTACAAGAAATACTAATGAGTTTCTCTGGAGGAAGGAAAATAATCTCAAAGAGAAACATGGAATTTCAGGAAGAAATGGTGAACAACAGAAAGGTAAATATGGAGGTAAAGCTAAATGACCACTGAATACATAAACCATAAAAAATATCTTCTTGTGGAGTTTAAAAATATATCTATAATTAAGCTACATGACAACAATATCACAAAAGGTAGAAGAGTATGACAGTTCAGTTCATATGTCAACTTGGCTGGGTTATGGTGTCCATTTGTTTGCTCAAGCAAGCACTGGCCTGACTGATACTGTGAAAGTATTTCATGGGTTTAAATCATTAATCCATTGATAGTATCTATGGCTGATCAAAGGAGAATGCCTTCAGCAATGACACAAGTCTCATCCAATCAGACGAAGGCTTTAAAGGGAGAACTGATTATTTCAGCAGTCAAGAAGGAAGAATTTCTAATTCTACTTCAGCCACATAACTTCTCCTGGGAATTCATCAAAAACTTCATCAGAATTCTCTGCTTGCAGCCTGCCTTATGGAATTTAGATTTGCCAATCTCAACTGTTGAATGAATCAATTCCTATAATATAGGAATTCATATACTAATATGAGATATATATCTATCTTCTGTCAGTTCTATTTTGCTGAAGAATCCTGACTAATACAGAGAGTAAATAAAGTTCAACTGTTCTAAAATCCTAACATTAGCAGAGAAGTAGAAAAAGTAGAAGTTTATATTAGACTAATAAATTAAGGAAGAATATCATAGGCTCTATGGTAACCAGTAAATGACTAGAAAGGGATATATACCTAACATACTAATAGAAGTGGGAAACTGAATAATGAAAATATGGATTATTCAAATTAAGCCAAGAAAGGAGAAGGGAATGCAAAACAGATTAATTAGAAAAAAATACAGTAATATGGAAGACAAACTCAAATACATCAGTAATTGCATTAAATGTAATTTGGCTTACTGAATTAAAACTTCAAATCCCAAATATATACTGCCTATTAGAGAAATGTTTTAAATATAGGGGCACAAAAAGGTTGAAAATAAAATTCTGTAAAAAGATATACCAAGCAAACAATCACCAAAGAAAATTAGCATTGCTCTACAAACATCAGATAAAGTTGAATTTAAGGAAGAAGCAATACTTGTTCTAAAGACATTTCACAGCATCAATATACCAGGAAGGCATCAATATACCAGGAAGATATTACAAGTCTACAGCTATATGAATCCAATAACACAGCTTCAAAAAATGTAAAGTAAAAATTGAAAGAACTAAAAGAAGAAATAGACAAATTCATAATCATAGTAAGAGGAGTATTTAATTGGCCATTTCTATTGTCATTTTACCCTAAAGCATTGTCCTAGTCTACCGTCTTTTCTTTCACTCCTTCTCCCTCTGTATGTGTGTGTGTGTGTACAATTTGTTATGTCTCTTTTAATAACTGTATGCCAAATGCTATTATTTTAAACTGACAAATTAAATAGAAATACATTGAACAGTGCCATGATAAACACTAAGAAATATAACGCAATCAACTCAAATGGTAGAGTAGAGTGAGAAAGAAGTGTACTAATTCTATCATTTCTCAAAATAAGAGATTAATAACGACTTTCTGAAGAAATAGAAGATTAAAGGCATTAAATAAAGTTATAATTATAAAGCTAGCCACCAAAACAAATATATGAACATGTCCAGTTATCAGAATAGACTCATAAATAAACAAGCAGTAAATCTAACCAAACAATAAAGGATATTTTAAAGATTTAAAAAAGGAAACCATAACAAAATAAACAAGAAAGGTGGATTTTCACTTCCAATAATGCTAGATTAGATCATTTGAACATATCCTCTAAGAACCTCTAGAAAATTATGAAAAACTATATATTTTTTCAATCTACCTGAATGCCTCATAATGTTAGCAAAATAGAGAAGTTTCACCTGGACAAGTTGCAAGGGAGACATAGATGCCCTGGGAAATGAACCCTATGTTGAGGACCTCTTTACTCAGATAGGTGTTTGATTCTGGAGGGGACAGCTGAGAGGCTGAGAAACCATGCAACAATTCAGTCAAACTGGTGGAGCTAAAAGAATGGACACTGCAGTCCAGGAGCCACCAAAGGGGAAAGGGTAAGGTGAACCTTTCTCCCTTTAGGTTGGATCTCAAAAGATCTGCACCCTAAGATTAGTATGAACTGAAAGTCCACAGGCTGTTGCAGGGGCTGCAGTCAACTTCTAATCCTCATATCCCTGAAACTAGACGGAGGTGATCAAGATTGCTAGTACCTCAGAGCATCTATCTGGCAGAAGCGAATGTGAATCCTCTGCAGAGGAAAATAACATCATCTTGGGCTTCAAATTATTTCTACAAACAATTTCTCAAATACAGTGTCCAACATGCAAACAAAAGCAGACAGGCCAGAGACAAGGCAACATGAATTAAGACCAGCAATAGCAATAGAAATGGAATAAGAAGGGAGGATATTAGGGTTATCAGACAGATGTTTTAAAATAAATATGCTCACAAAGTTCAAAGAGATAAAAGCAATTTTGAGACTTGCAGCAGAGAAGTGGAAACTACATAAAAGAATCAAGGACCCTTCCACAGCACCAAAAATCTACACGTCAAGTCCAAAAACTAGTGAATATTTTTGCAGCAATGGTATGTGAAATCATCAATCTATGCATTCAGCAGTCATATATTGAGCTAGTTTTCTGTATAAGTCACAGTTAGATACCGAGGAGAGAGCCATATAAATAACACTGATACACTACTATCAAGGACATTATAGCTTATGGCCATATTTATCACATATATCTGATTCAAAAAAGCACTGACTGGCAATGCCCTAAGGTTCTCTCTATGTTGTTCTTTAAAAGATGAAGAAAAAGGAATAAGTTTTGATGTCTAAATGGTCTGGTCCTAAATCTATTCTAAAGGGAAGCTGCTGAAGTTGGATGGATGGGAGGCCATCATTACTGTGTGATATGTACAAGGGCTGGTCACCTTAATCTGAAATGTCTAGAGAAGAGGCACAATCATTCACACCCTAGAGCACAATGGCTTCACTGTATTGAGAAGTATTATGATCACACAGGACTTCGGGTCAGTACCATTCTTCAATTCACATAAGACGCATAAGAAACTTGGCCCCATCTATAGCTGAACTTGTATTGATTTGGTGATTGTTGAAAGCAATATATTTCTTTCAATTTCTTTAAAACAGGAAACTGCTGGGGCCTCCTAGAGAAAATAACCTATTCTCAATGCAGATAGGACACTTGAATTAATGCCTAAGTTACTTAACTTCCATGATAAATATCACTCATAGCAAATATGGTCTTGAAACATTTCTGTTTGGAGTCTGGAAGGGAACAGTCATTTCTTAGAAGTGTGAACTTTTTCCCTGAGATGGGGATTCAGGACCAAATGGGGATAAAAGCAAAGTCTACTAGAGAAAACATGTCCTACATTTTCCCTCTGTTAAAGGACTATAGGAATGTGGAAAATCAATGTCCTCTTACACCACTCTCCAAGCTGCTCCTGTATATCTGGGTAATCCAAGGAAGCATTTCTTAAGTTCGTAGGTAGTTGCTGTATGGACCATTGAAGATTCATTACACCACCAGAGTGAACCCATAACCACGGCTCCTAAACTTCTGCAATCATAAAAATCTAAGTGGTCATATGTGGTTCTAACAACATATGCAAAATAAAGCTGAAAAGTTAGCCTCAAGATCAGAACAGAACATATTGTCCCAAAACATAAAGATATGACGCAAAGAATTCGGGATTTTGAACTTAGATTGGCCACATAATTTTCTCATAACTTCTCTTCCCTCAGTTAATGAATACAACCCTTACTATTTTCAACACACTCAAGGAAAATTTTGTTCTAGCTGACTTCAATGGCTAAAGTTTCTGTTTTCTAGGTCTCTCCATCCTGATGCCAGATGGGGACATGAAATGTTAGTAGGCCCTACTTCGTACATATTGTTCTCCTTATTATCTGCAAGGGGTTTTCAATGCAGGATTTTTTAAGATAAAAATTAAGCATTGAATTCACAGTACATTTAAGCATATTCTATTAACAGGGCAACTACAGATACTGGGCATGCATAGTTATAGAGAGGTTCAGAGGGATTCTGATTTAACTCTTAATCCTTTCTCACTAGGAAATGGATAAAACCATTAATTAAGGATAATTAAGGATAACAAGTCTGTTCTAGTTGCTATTCACTTTCTCCCTCACCATATTATTGGTACATTGCCCACAAATACATTTCTATGGTACCCAATGCTGCTCCAAACTGGTCCATATTGGACTAGTCTTGCCTTCACAGCAGAGATTTTTGTATTTGAAAAGTATTCTCAGTTTCTAAACAGCAATTTTTCAAAATTCAATGTTTAAAATTCACAGATTTCATGAAATGCATTCCTATTGTTCTATTCTCATTCCTACTTGTTAGTGCACAGATCTGTACAAATGAAAAACACATAAGGTAGATAACTATTCTGAGTATAATTGGGTCACAAAATACCTTCTGCCAAATCTCCACAAGGCAGAGCCTCCTTCAATGTGTATGCCGAGGTTCTGTAGTCCCCTCTATCTTCAGGCAGGAAAAGAAAAATTTATGGACTGACAGATGCCTGCAAGAGTCTCCCCATTACTCAAACCATCTTATCTGTAGGCTTGCTTCCTGTTTCCCACTCAGCTCCTTGGAAGCAACAACTAAAGTTAAGCTGTTAAGATATACTTGTCCAGGAAAAGAATAGTCTCTTCAACAAATGGTGCTGAGAAAACT
Source organism: Myrmecophaga tridactyla (assembly GCA_004026745.1). NCBI lineage: Eukaryota > Metazoa > Chordata > Mammalia > Pilosa > Myrmecophagidae > Myrmecophaga > Myrmecophaga tridactyla. The sequence continues at coordinate 5,492 of PVIY010019498.1, read as the reverse complement.
AAAAGGATGACGATTGACCCCTACCTCACACCATACCCAAAAATCAACTCAAAATGGATCAAAGACCTAAACGTAAGAATCAGTACCATAAAACTCCTATATGAAAACATAGGAAAGCATCTTCAGGACCCTGTGTTAGGCAATGGTTTCTTAGACTTTGTACCCAAAGCACAAGCAACAAAAGAAAAAAAGATAAATGGGATCTCATTAAAAGTAAAAGCTTTTGTGCATCAAAGGACTTTGTCATAAAAGTAAAATAACCTACATAATGGGAGACAATATTTGGAAACCACATATTCAATAAAGGTTTAATGTCCCGAATATATAGAGAAATCCTACAACTCAACAACATGAGAGGCAAACAATCCAATTTAAAAATGAGCAAAAGATTTTAATAGACATTTCTCCACAGAAGATATACAAATGCCCACATGAATAAAAGCTCAACATCATTAGCCATCAGGGAAATGCAAATCAAAACTACAATGAGATACCATTTCACACCCACTAGAATCACTACTATTAAAAAAAAAAAAAGAAAGTTACAAGTGTTGGAGAGGATGCAGAGAAACAAGAGCACTCGTCATTCTTGGTAGGAATGTAAAATGGTGCAGCTGCTATGGAAGACAATCTGGAGTTCCTCAGAAAGCTAAGTATAGAACTACTATATGACCTGGAAATCCCACTTCTAGGTTTACACCCAAAAGAATTGAAAGCAGGACCTCAAACAGTATTTGCATATGGATATTCATAGAGACATGACTGACAACTGCCAGAAGATCGAAGCAAGCCAGATGTCCATCAACTGCTGAATGGAGAAACAAAATATGGTATCTATATTACCATAGACAATATTATTTAACCCCAAGAGTGAATGAAGTTCTGATACATGAGATAACATGGATGAACCCTGAAGATATCATGTTGAGTGAAATAAGCCAGACACAAAAAGATAAATATTATATGATCTGACTCATACTAAATAATTAGAATAAACAAATTCATAGAATCAGAAACTATAATATAGGTTACCAGGGGCTGGGGTGAGGGTGGGGAATGGGAAGTTAATGTTTTATTTATACAGTTTCTATTTCAAGTGATGGAAAAATTTTGATAATGGATGGTGGTGATGGTCGTGGATGAAAAGGGGTACCAAGAAAGGACAATTTGGCAAATTTGACCTAAAACCAGGCTCTCAAGAAAGTAAAAAAAAAGCATTCCCCTGCCCTTTCCCCAAAAATATATTATTCGATATAATATTTTTCTTTTTAATATTTGAGGCTAACTTATCTTTTAACATATGGACAAGTATTATTTCTTTAATTTAAACTGTTGTATTCCCACACTATACAAGCCATCTTAACCCTAACAGTACAATCAATAGCTCTTGGTCAAATATTACTTTGACAGATCCCATGGTCTCTAGTTGCCATCTGGGGCATGCTTTCAGACTTCACAATCACAACTATAAATCCCAGGGGGAGGAGTCCTCTTTGCAATAAAATATACTAAACCACCACAAAACTTTCAAGCCAGTTTCTTCACAAGAAAAGCCAATGATAAAAATGTAATCCTAGATTTCTCCAAAGAGTCCGTGTGCTAAGGCAAATAGCAATATATAAATTTTAATCTATTCTACAAAAGGAAAGACAAGTGTTGTCACAGGAAGGATAGTGGTCCTCCAAAGATGTCCATAGCCTAATCTCTGGAACCTGTAAATATATTATGTCACACAGCAAGCTGGAACTAAGATTGCTAATCAAGTGTCTTTAAAATAAAGAGATGAGGGCGGTGCGATCAGCAGCAGAATTCTTGCCTGCCATGCCAGAGACCCGGGTTCAGTTCCCGGAGCCTGCCCATGCAATAGAAAAATAAATAAAGAGCTCATCCTGGATTACTGAGGTGGGCCTAATGTAATCACACAGGTCCTTAAATAGGGAAGAAAGAGAGAGAGGAGTCAGAACCAGAGAGACCGTATTATGCAAAAGATTTGACCAGCCTAGCTGTGAACATGGAGGAAGGGGTGCAAACCAAGGAGTGTGGGCAGCCTCTAAAAGCTGGGAAAGGCAAGGAAAAGATTCTCCTGGAGATCCTCCAGAAAAGAATGCAGCTCTGCAGACACTGATTTTAGCCCAAAGAGAACTACTTCAGACTTCTGACCTCCAGAACACAAAGAAAACAAATATGTGCTGTTTAAATCCACTGTTTGTGGTGCTTTGTTAAAGCAGTAAATGAATACAAGTGTTGAAATGCTCTAGGGCATGAGTGTATCCTTAACGCTGATAGTCTATTTAAGAAAAACTGGCATGAAGGACAGTATTTTTGCAATATTCATAAATTCTCTTCCAAATCATCCCAGGTTTCTTAGCATGCCACAGTGGTCAACCACTCTTCCCTATCACAAAATATTTAATAATTTGACCCCCAGTACAAGTTTCAGGTCTGGAGTGGGGCCTGGGAATTTCCATTTTTAACAAATTCCCAGGTGATTGCTGATGCTGCTGGTCAGGGGACCACAGTTTGAGAACCATCAGTCTACTGGAAGAGAAAGGCATATAAGCAAACAAAATACAGTGTTTTATGGGTATGATGTAAGCATGCAATAATAAAAGTGCAGAAGATCAAAATCATGCACTTAACTGAAGAAAGATTTTAGAAAGAAGTGCTGTTTATGCTGAGGCTTGAGGAATATATAAGAAAAAGCTAGAGAGAAAACACAAGGAAAAGTGAATTAAAAAAAACAAGTAGAAGGAAAACTCTAAGGGACGGTACAAAGTGGGAAATTGCTTTTGTTTTTTAAGACACTGCATTAGTTAAGGTTTTCTAGAGAGACAGAATCAACAGGAAATACTCGCAAATATAAAATTTATAAAAGTGTCTCACGTAACTATGGGAATGCAGAGTCCAAAATCCACAGGGCAGGCTGTGAAGCCGATGATTCCGATGGAGGGTCTGGATGAATTCCACAGGAGAGGCTCACCAGCCGAAGCAGGAATGAAACCTGTCTCCTCTGAGTTCTCCTTAAAAGGTTTTCAGTGATTAGATTGAGCATCACTCATTGCAGAAGATACTCCCCTTGGCTGATTACAAATGGAATCAACTGTGACTGCAGCTGATGTGATCATGATTTAATTCTATGAAATGTCCTCATAGCAAAAGACAGGCCAGCACTTGCCCAACCAGACAAACAAGTACCACCACTTGGCCAAGTTGACACATGAACCTGACCGTGACAGACACTGAAAATATAAAACTGAAGAGCAGGATGCTCATGGGCAAGTGGCAGGAAATGGGGCCACAGGGAAAGTCAGGCCAGATATGAGGGCCTTTCTGTGCTGAGCAAAGGAATCTGATAAGATCCCGAATGTCAGTGCTATACATTGGTGTCTATAATCAGACTTACATTTTAGAAGGCTCCTTTGGCAGCTGTGTTGGATGAGTGGGGTTCATGATGAGGTAAGAAACTGGGAAACTGATTAAGAAGGCTCTTATAGTAGTCCAACAGAGCAGTGCAGAATGCCTCCATTGTGGTAAAGGCAGTGGGCTGGGTGGCACAGCTTTGAAAGATGCATAAAGGCAGAAGAGGAATCTAAGGACCTTGGTCACCAACTAAACATGGGAAGTAAGGGAGGAGTCTGGAGGACGAAAGGATGACTTCCAGAGTTCTGGCTTATCCATTTGGTTGGTTCTTGGAACTATTCACCACCAGAGGAAATGCCAGAGAAGGAGTCTGCTTGCCAGGATTGGTGGTGATTCAGTTACGGATTTATTGGGGTTGAGGAGTCTTGGTTATATCCAAGGGAAGATGGCCAGATGATAGTTTTAAACAGCTATGAGTTGCCAGTATATCAAAATATAAAATGAAATGTAACATTTCAATAAAATAAAAAAATGTTTAATACTTGGAGACATTTTAAAAACTAACAAAAATAGTTGTATTTGCATCAGATACTTTTCTGAAGCAGCATCTTCCTACTCCTCCCAGGCCAAATGGATAGCCAGTCTCTTTCAAAGTCAATAGCACTAGGCACAAAAGAAAGGAGAAAGAAGAGAAAAAGATTTAGTAATTATTTCTTTGTGATAGAATATATTTAAATGACAACTATACTGACTGAGGTAAGTGCCCCTTTTCAAAACACGTGTTTTGGGGTTGGCTACCACTTTTCTCCTTCACCCCTAAAAATATGCATTGGCTTGTGAACATGTTCTATGTTTAGCCTAAAGAGAGAACTAAGGCTGTTGATAGCAAAGAAACTTAGGCAAGATGTGGAGTAAATTAGAGGTAATGTTTTCAATTTTATTTTAACAGACCATATAGATATTGCATTATGAAATTAAATAATTTATTTGTATTATGTCCTAAATAAAATGCAAATGTCATATGGTTTTAAATGTTAAATTTGACCCTTTAACAAATTTAAAGACTGTAGAAAATGCATTCTGAAACCTTTTTTACAGCACAACATATAAATGCATATAAAAATATGTACAGAAAAATATCAACTATAGGGTTATAGATAATTTTAGTTTTCTTCCCTATATTGTATATTCAATACTAAGCAGGTATTGATTTTATAAACTGAAACATAAAACTATTTTAAAGCTATTTTCCTTAACAAAATATGAAGGTATTTATAAGTACAGTTATTCTAAATTGAAACCTAAGATTTTGCAGACAGCTGTCCCTAAACAGATGTTTGCCCAACTGCCTCCTCCCTGTCTAAACTGCAGCCAAGTGGCATCCGAAGCAATGCCAGTTTTGGCAACACACATCCGGACTTACACAGAGCTGGGGGGCTAACAGCTTGCTCATATGTGATTGAAATATAACAAAGTAAGGTGGGAAGGTTGGGTTTCAACAAGGAATATAAAATTTTAGGATATCACTTTAGAAAGCCATTTCAGATTGCTGGGGGCCATGAAAGAATGCGGTGAAAAGGAGGGTTTTCCTCCATGGTGGCCCATGCTAATTTGAGCTTCCTTAGACGCCAAGACAGAGAATATGCACCATGGTGACACTGCCTTTATATACTCTCTGAATACAGACCTGTCCACCATAGAGCTAAATATTAAAGTGCAGCCCTCCACAGCTCGGTTACTGCACAAACGGCCCCACAAACATAGGAGACCCCAAGCACCAATTCAGAAGAGAGAAAATCAGGAATAAGGATTTATGCTGATAAGCCGGGGACTTTGCATATAGTCTCCCGTAATTTGATCACCAAGACCCTAGGAAACACCACCTGCATATGTAATGTCTGCTTATACTAAATTCTCCACAACTTGCTCAAGGTTATTAAACAGTTTATTGAAGGTTAATCATCTTTATAACTTGGGTATTAATAAGGAAACTGGGGAAGTAATATGTGAAGATGACAAAACCTGAAGAAAATGGTCAGTGTGTTAGTTAGATTCAGTTGTCAACTTGGCCAGGTGAGCATACCTAGTCTTGTTGCTGCGGACATAAGCCAACGGTACGTGAACCTCATCTG